>JAZHPH010000179.1:234163-254858 GCA_037356405.1 Nasonia oneida
GGAACATAACGCGCACATTGTGTATAGGCCCCCTGTATAGGTGTAGTACGCGTAAAGCACGTGTAGTGTGTGCTTTTAATACAAGTATATATCAGTGAATGTATACCAATAAGCTACGTATTCAAATGGGTTAAAGTCAGTCAAGCAGTTCACTTCTTTGATAAAATTTGCTTCACGAAGTATTAGTTTTTGTCAGATTTTATCATCGCTATCACTAAAAATATTATTTTCATTAATTATTCGATTGGGAGGTGATTTAATAAATACATGCATTTGTTTCTGAGTGATTGGAAATTGTAAATTGGATTGCTATAAAGATCACATTTCCGTTATACTTACACTCAATCCTTTCGATTTTTATCTGCAATGTAAAAACATATATGTTTTGGTATATTTTTTATAGTTATCAAAAAAATTGAATGGGATTGATCAGATCAAATTTTTTTATTTTACACTTAACTTTATTGTACTTTGATCTAGTCAAACAAAAAAATAAAAACAAAAATGATTAGTCTTATCACACCAATTCATAAGAAACGGAGATCGAATTATCTCAAATTGATAATCAGGAATGTCTGTTAGTTAAATTTGTGAATAACGATAATTCTTTAGGCATAGGATTCAAAGTATGGCTTGATAAGGCGGACATTAGCAGAATAGATATGGGAATGAAGGATTGGTTTGACAGGCTTTTCATAGAGAATCGAGAACACTCAGTAGCTGGAAGTTTGTATATTAAAAATGCTTAGTTGTCTAGGGTTCACATTGAAGATTGAACTTGTTGTTGCTAGGTTATAATCTACCTGCAGGCTTTCTCGCACAAGCCCCTGGATACCCGCAATCCGCCTGACAGCGCTGCATGCGCCGCAGCACGCCTGCCGCACCACCAGAACCGTGCGCGGACGCTAGGCGCCTGCTGTACTCCCCAAAGCGGAGTGGCGTTTCGGAGAGCATATAAGCGGACCGGATTCCAGGCCGAGGCATCCCTATCCCGCATCAGACTTCGTCTGAGTGGGAGCACTGAGACAAGGCTACTTGCACACAACCCATTCGAGATGCAATAAATCTGATTTATGTTTGAGGTATAATTGCCTCGTGTAATCATTTCCGACCTCGCCCTTTCCACGACGGACACTTTTCAGTGCCTTTAAGCAGGGCTTCTGAGTGCTCTCGTCACTCACCGAGCAATCGACCGGGAAGAACTGCTGAAGAACGTTGGCCAGCCGATGTCATAGACCACTTATCTCCAAGAAGCAACCGCCAGGACGACCCAACGTCACTCTCCGGAGCAGCAGACACGTCATCTCTACCTCCAGCTGACTCTCCGGATCATCATCGTCTACAAGGAGAGCGACGAATCGCTCTCTCCTCGATCCGCACCGAGCGCTCTCCGCTCCACACTGAGTCTTCTCCGTTTCACACGGAACATCTGCTGTGCTTACGAAGCACTCTCTCCGAAGATCCTTTGGGGTCTTCTCCCCTCCCCTTCATCATAACTGGGTGGTGTAGCCTTCACCGTGTTGGGCGGCCCTCCCTCGTTTAGACTTGCTCCAAGAGTCAACATAGAGAGGTCCGAGCAGTGTCCGCTTTCTAAGCAATGAGGAAGACACAACGAGGAGCATCAGCAGGCCTCTCTTGCTGGTGTGTGCCGCGACGGTCACGTGCACCATCACTTTGCCCGATGACACCGCTTCCTGGACAGCGTCGTACACTGACCCCCAGCACAATCTTACGTGCACGACTCTCTTTCCCTGCCTTGAGCAGGAAGGATTAAGCGGGTCTTGGTTCGGCGCTCTGGCGATCTCACCCCCAGCTCTCAGCGCCAACTCCATCCCCCAACAGGCCTGTTTATATCAGCTAGTCGGCTGGCAGACTGAAACTGAACGTCCGTCGCTCGTATCGGGTTCTTTTACAGACTTACGCTTTCGGCCGACGGCGTTCCTCCCACCTTGCGCCCCTGCGGGCTCAGGGCTTCGGAACGCTCCGTTGGGACTCGGGGCCTGGGTTTTTCCCGTGACGCACTTCGGCCGTGTGTGGGAGGGAAAGCATCGCTTCGCTTGCCGCCATTTGCAACGGAAATGCTTCGCTTGGCTTTGGGTCTCAAATGCCTTCCCACATAGATGAAATTATTTTGTCGCAAAAGGAAGTTAGTATATTATGGCCCACATGTGATACTCAATCAGCTAACCTTTTGAAACCAAAACTTACAAAAGTAAAATATGTTAAACACGCTGTAACAATACTATCACATGGTGGTAAGTACGTCAAAATATTTTTAAAATATTAAGTATTTTAATTTGATAACCTTAAAATATTTTTCATTATTGATTTTTTAAGAGTGGACAAAAATGAAATCTGAAATGGAAAACAAAATAAAATATGATAGACTGAGTGTTTTACTAAATAGTCGAAAACGTAAGAAGGGGAGGGTGCTTGAGGAGGATTTTGCCAGTGTTATTTTAAGGAATAAAAAGAGGAAAATCAATTCAGTAGAACGTTTACAAAACGAACAGCTGCTAACAAATGCTTTAAGCCGAGAGGTTTGTAATGTTTTAAAATTTTAATCTTTTTATTGAGTTTATAAAATTATCACTACCATATATAAAACAAATTGTTTAGGTTTTAGTAAATCTAGATGGTATTAATGACAGGAATAATGTAACGAGATATTCAGAGAAACATGCAGAAAAGCCAAGAAAGAATGAGAACAAATATGATCTGATTGATAATTTATATGACAATAACTGTCATATAAATTATCAATCAGATCATATTTGTCATAACGACTCTAGTGAAGAATCGTTGAAACAAAATAAATCAAAATAAATCATAACAAGGGCCGAGTTGTACCGAAAGAAGTGGGCTTAGCAGTATTATATTTAGATGCTATAGCACATTGGATTATCGCGCCTACTTGTAATACGAGATTTTTAAAGAAAGATATTTTAAGAGAGAATAATTGGCTGACACTGCATCATTATGGTCTGGATTGGTACGATGGGGATGTTTCGCTAAAAAAATTTTACAAAACTATGCATGATATTTGCAGAAAAGCAAATAAAATGTATGTGCGAGGAGAGGAAAAGGCGAAACTGCTACATAAGATTACGACACGCGAAGTTATCAATTCAGTGGAGGCGTACGAGGCGTACCTTACTACAAATTGCCATACCGTGCACGGTATTAGTTTGCTGCGTATTAGTATGCAGCATTCTATTAAACGCTGCCCACTCCAATACACCTGTGCGCTCAACAACGACTGCAAACTAAAACTTTGGCTAAATTTACGTGGTGTCGGGAGCACTATAACTCCAACAGCAGAGCGTCCCTTCTCACCGCCATACTATCTTTGCAAGAATGAATTCTCCGAATATTCTCCAGAAGTTGCGAAAAATGAGAGCTCATGCGGTGGGGGTTTACCCGACGGATCAAATTTCAATGACATGGCTAAAACCATGTAGCTTTGTGTTTAATACACAAAGTCATAAGAGACGTGGTATGCACTGGGTGGCGATATATGTGTCCAAAAATGGTGTTGGCTGATATTTTGATAGTTTTGGTGCACAACCATACATCTCCGATCACGTAAACAGTATCCAGAGAAATTGTAAGAAGCTCAGATTGAAGCAGCTTTTCTAATGCTTGTGGCAAATATCGTATCATGTTCCTATATTATATGATTGATGGTATGAGTATGCAGCGATTTATCAAAAATTTCTCATTAAATTTGAGAAAAAATGTTTGGATTGCCGAAGAATTCGTTGCTAAGTTGTAATATAATATTGTAAAATTTTTAAACGTGAAACGATAAAGTAAGAGGATATTTAGCTTGCACAGTTTTCAAAAAAGTGCGACTCTACAGATTTTTATTGAATCCCCTCTACAGCACCTGTGATTCTATTGGTCATCCATTTGTCGCGAGACTGTTCCTCATTGGTTTCGCCTCCCACCAAATGTAGTAGTTTTCGAATATAAGCCGGTGTAGTTGCAGCACAGAGAGCACAGTTCTCTTTCACAAGTCTAAAATAGAAGTTATCTCTCGGTGACAAAAAAAAAGTATAAGAAGAAAAAAAGATGGCTGGGCAAAAGAGACATCACGATAGCCAGACTTAGGACAGCCAGTTATTCGGCTTGAACAACTCTTATGGAAAAATTATTCACATTAGGTTGGAAAATACCTCAGTCGGTTTGGATAACTTCAATCTGGTTGTACAACTGAGTAATAACGAATTTTACGGACTATGCTTGCCGCTTGCCTTCTGGCTACAGTTCCGGGAGCTGTTTGACGAAATCGACCGATACTTCCAGACGTACAGCGAGGAGGATATGCTGGATTAACGAATCGACCTTTTCCGGATTTTACATCAGATTTATGATTAGCTACTCCGATCGAGCATTTGAATTACTGGAGGACGATGAGACGACAATACGCAAAGACACTGGCGAGTTCAGAACGGAGGAAGCGCGTAAGCCTTCACTAGTGTTTAAAAGAGTGACGTTTATATATCATTATAGATCATAGAATTGAATACTTATTAAAAGTTAAAGAGGCTATAACAATTATTGTGAAAGAGCTGGGTGACTATAGCAAAGACAAATTAGTAAATAGCGAAAATGCACGGTACACATATTTCACTGCTTACAATGTAGAATGTGCAATGAGAGATTTTGACGAGACGCTTGTAGATAAGATAGATCAATTATTAAAAGATAAAAATATTTATTTAGCTTTAGAAGATATTTATATCATTATATACGAGTTTGTTAATTTACATTTATCTACATTTACACTTAAATCTAACTATATATAAGGATACATAACTCAAATTGTATTTAGTTTAAGAGTTTTGAATAAATATAATTGTTAAACATATATAAATATTTCTACTCACTTACCTGATTACTATATCCAACATTACCTATCCCAGTCATCCTTTACACTCGTTATAGTTATAAGCTAGATTTTAAGTTTATTCATAAGTGTATATAAGTGTATAATACACACACGCACACACCCACAAGCACACACACGCACGCACGCACACACACAAACAAACACGCGCATGTGCGCGCTTACACACACGAAACCAACATTTAAGAATTGATTTTACAGTGTAGTTGTGGCTCAGTGGTAAAATGCCTGTCTCGAACTCCGAGGAATGAAGGTTCAAGCCCCTGGTCTCGCTACATTTTTTTTCTTTTTTTCTACCCCAAAAACATCTCTTAAAATCAAGATACTATTGAGGAGTGGGAGGTCCTCTATTCGCAATGGAAAGGGTAATATGCTGAGTTCGCGTAGAGGAGGGCAGTGGTGGTGGTGGAAAAACCCCCCACACCATACATCGATCATTCGTAAATCGTCAGGGTGTCAACACCTTAACAAGTAAGTCGCTCCATCGTTCTCCAAAGTTCCTTGAAAAATTCAAGACACTTTGGATAGGCAAAGAAGAGGAAGGGGTTCTCTCCAAAGTGTCTCGAAAAATCAGAAGCACTTTGGATAGAAAGAAAAGGGGGAGAGGTTCTTTCCAAAGTGTCTCGAAAAATCAGAGGCACTTTGGATAGAAAGAGGGAGAGTGAGGGGACTCTCTCCATAGTACAAATGGCACCATGGGAAGTTAACAATCTTGACCTTGACCTTAACCTCTCACTAGCTCAGGGTGGGGGGTCATGGTTGGTTTTGTTTACTTTCTCCATTACGCCTGGGTACTACTGTCTAGTACAGGCTACCGTATTTTCCCCAGTTCGGTTACTGGATATGTTTACTTAAGCAACTCTGGCAATAGCTATTGGTATCTCCAGCAACCTCAACTTTTTTTTCTCAGTGTGTGCTAAAATGTACTAAACTGTACCAAAACATGCAAAACTACGCTAGATATACTCTAATTCTAGTATTTGACACAGCTTAGCATCGCTTTAGTACATAATAGAAATACGTATTTTTTGTGTGACTTATGTATGTAATAAAATTATGTACCTCTGCATGTACTAATTAGGGACTGCAGTTGCATACAAAAGTATGTGATGAAGGTACAAAATAATACATGCCAAAATTATATATCGACTATGAGCACTTTTAAATTAAAACAATTAAAAAGTCTTAATAAATTTAACTTTCTGTACATCTGGTGCGCATTAATTGAAGTATATGGAAAATAACATTAACAATACGTCATATGTATATATTATCTAGAGTTTTCCTTTAATTTTTTTAAATAGTTTATATCAATATGACAGATAACATAGAGATGACCTATTTAAGATATTACTCTCCACATGACACTTTGATTAATGCGCACCAGCTGTATACTGAATATACAATATTTTACACTACGCCTAGCCTAAATTTTTTAAAAAACCTTATATTACATGTCATACTTGCTTGAATCAACTTTTTTCACTCAAACTCACTATATATATATATTGAATATACTATATTCTTCACTACGCCTAGCCTAAATTTTTGAAAAACCTCATAGTATATGTCATACTTGCTTGACTAAACTTTTTTCACTTAAACTCTACACCATACCTACACTAAATTTTTAGAGTTTTTTCTCCTACTTCCTTTTATCTCTCTTCTGACTAAAGCTTCTCTTTCTTCTGTCTTCGTGAATCTTGTAATCCGGTTACTTTCTTATCACTTTTTTTCAAAAGCACACGCATCATCACAATATATTATTGCACAGCCCGTATCTTGTAAGCCTGTGAACAATAGAGGCTTGTCTTTGTCAACCACTACATTGTCTTGTCGTACACAAAATTTGTGCTGCCCTGCTATGGCTGACAATAGCAAGTCACTTATATTGCTTTTATCACCATGTATGTATATATGTATATACATTTAATATTTGCATGTTAGTTAAAATCTTGAATTGATGAATATTTTATTATATTCTTGCGTCCACTAAACACTTACATATGTGTAGATGTATGTAACATACATATACAACTACCGCAAATAAACACAAAGTCTAAAACGATACATCATTAATCTTGCTTGCTCTGAACGTAACACTATGCTTCATAATTATAAAAATACATTTAAATTATACAAAAGTAAATCTTTAACTCGATGATATATGGTTACTGCATCACAGAATCGATTTCTTAAACAAATATTGAACAAGATACTTTTAATAAATTGTAATTTATGCATTGTATACATTAATTAAATTGTAACTAGATTATACATAGCAAATTATAAAAATCATAAATAACAATCATTATTGCCTTGAAAAATTAATAATAATAATAATAACAATTAAAATAAGAACAATATTTTAAATATAATTTTAACCATTAACAAATTTGTATATAATTTGAGACTATAATGAAATATTAATGACATTATACTTTGCCATAAAATGCAACAAAATCTTTTATATACAAGATATATAATAATTTTAATAAATTAGAAATAATATACTTTACTAGTCAAGAGGCTGATAGAAAAATTCATATGTTATAAACATCATAAACATTGAAGAACTTGCAACAATAAAATTAATTCTACAAAGTAAATGCTCAATAGAAAAAGTTATAAACAACAATAATTTTCGTTTTTAATTCATAATAAATCGCTTATCTAATAATTTCATTGAAGTACTTTATTGAAGGTAGGATACACATACGTGGAACACTTGTGAAATTTAACTAATTATATACATATACGCACATATATCACTAATAATTAGAGATAAATAATAACTATTGAACAATATTATCATGCACTAACAATATGTGCAATACAATTCACAATTCAAAATTGAAAAGTTAAAACAAACTAAAATCTAAAATTCTAACTAAATATGGAGTGTGAACTTTAATATTAATATTGGACAAACGATCCGAATCATAAACTACATAAATGTAACCATAGAATAACACCATTAGTAATCAAAGGCAACTTCACTCCTTACACAACTTGCTTGCATGACTTCATGGCTTTTACGGAAAATTAGGAAATTATTAATTTGCTAAAATACATTAGCTTATACTTTTAATGCACAAAATGATATAATTTGCTCCATAAATATAAATCTCATTTAACCGTAGTAATAACAGAATTAAGAACTATTTAGATAAGAACACATCTATTTCAGAGAGAGCACACAGTGGCGCTGTCGTCGTTTAGCAAATCCAAAACTGTAGGCCTTCGAGCAAGAGTTGCTGAGGAAGACGACGAACGAGGCCGAGGGAAAGTCCACCCAGGAGTAAGAGGCTAGGAGACGAGTGTCAGTGTTTCTTACTCAGGCGCGGCCACGAGGTGAGAGAGAGAGGAGAGTGCGAGGAACGAGAAAGAGATCCAGGGTTAGAGTGTGTGAGTTAGAAAGAGAGAGAGAGAGAGAGAGAGAGAGAGAGAGAGAGAGAGAGAGAGAGAGAGAGAGAGAGAGAGAGAGAGAGAGAGAGAGAGAGAGAGAGAGAGAGAGAGTGAGTGAGAGAGTGAGTAAGAGAATAGAGAAACGCGGGAAAGCGCGAGAAGAAGACGAGAACAAGTGCGAGAGAGAAAACGTGAATCGTTCACGAGAATTCAGGGAAAAATCGCGAACGTTGACAGGCGAGAAGCGCACGGCGCCGATTCCGGGAAGTTGTTCAGGGTAATGCGTTTATGTAGTAGGGAGATCCCAGGACGATTGCTTTGGTTTTAGCAACATTAAGTTTTAGCCTGTTCTGTGCAGCCCAGCCCATTATCCTTTCGGAATTAGCACTCATCTTGTTTGATAAAGAATCGAGCTCCTCAAGGTGGCATTGACTGTAAATTTGCAAGTCATCCGCATAGATGAGGTGGGAAACACCGGTATCAAGGCAGAAACCAATGTCGTTGATGTACAATGCGAACAGCAAGGGACCTAGAACGGATCCCTGCGGGACGCCGATGTTGAGGCGCCGAGGAGAAGAACGCTCACTATTGTCACCAACGACGGCCTGCTCTCTCCCAGAGAGGTAGGAAGAAAACCAGTGAATGACTTGCCTTGAGAAGCCGAAAGTGGATAGCTTTCTCAGGAGCCTGACGTGACACACAGTGTCAAACGCCTTGCTAAAGTCGAAGAGAAGGAGTAGTGTTACTTTATTTTTGTTTATCCCGATCGTGGCATCATCAGTTAGCTTAATTAGGCCAGACTGAGTGCTGTGACTAATGCGGAAGCCTGTTTGAAGGTTGTCTAGCAATAGCCTTGATTCAAAGTATTCTGAGACTTACTTGTGCACCAGCCACTCTAGGGCCTTGGAAAGAAAGCAGAGAAGTGAAATCGGACGGTAGTCAGTCAGGGCTGTTGGTGAACTGATTTTGTTGAGTGCGCGCACAAGTGACAATTTCCAGGCAGATGGGAAGCAGGGTACGCTCAGAGACAGGTTGAAAATGTGACTTAGTAAGGGAGCGAGAACCGGCAATGCTTTTGAAATGACAACCTGTGGGATGACATCACTTCCTCTGGCCTGGGTGTCAAAGTGCGATACCGCAGCCAACACATCCGATTCCGTTATAGGGCTGAACTCGAAATGTTCCGGGAGGTCTTTTCAGGGTGAGAAGATAATCCTCAACAGCAGGAGCCAACGGATCGTTGGAGATCGCGCTGAAATGCGAGATGATTAATGGCGTTAGTAAGGTTAGTGTTAAGTAAGGATATGCATTCGTCGAGTGATGAAGTGGTGAGATGACCAGTCACATTCGCTAAGAAAGTCCCTTAGCTTCTCGGCGCTAATTCCTTTAAAGTTTCTGTAGGTGTATGTGTTAGGTACGTAGCGTGGAATCTGTACGTCGAGAGGGGCCGTGATAAGGTCGTGTCCGTTGATGAAAGGTGCGTCTGTCTTCCAGTGTGACAGCAGGCGATCCTGCTCGTCAATTAGACATAGGTCAAGCCAGGTATCAGAACCCTGTTTATGGTGCGTAACACCATAGGGAACAGACAAAAGGGAGTTCTCATCAATGAATGCCCTGATGAAATTGGCATCTTCAGATGAGGAAAGCTGGTCAGAATTGAAGTCTCCCATTATAATCTTCATGGAGTAATTGTGCATGTGAGTTGTTAGCTGGTCTATAAAGTTAGAGCCTCGGAGAAAAGGAGCATGAGGTGGACGATACACAACCCCCACGAAGATGGGAGAAACTCCCTTAGCCGATACCTCACCAAAAAGGTATTCAGGCTTGCCTGGCTTGCCAGACCATTCACCGTCAGATGATGAAATAACACTAACCGTCAGTGATTTATGTATATAGAGGGCCACACCTCCTCCGTTTCTGTTTCTATCCCGTCTATATAGCAGGTAATCATCCAGTGAAGGGATGGATGTCACCTTGTCGCTTAGCCAGGTCTCAGTAACAGCTATTACGTGGAATAGAGAGCGAGTGGATAAGAAGAGCATGATCATCTCAATGTGACCTGTGGGTGAGTTCGCATTGAAATGACAGACCCTTAGACCTTCAGACAGAGATACCTTAGATACGGACGAAGACACGGCAGATGAGTTTGATGGTGGATGTGGTGGAATGAATTGTGTGTGTGGTAGCTTCATTGTATAACAACGTTGACGGCAGGCGGAATCCGAGCTAATAAATCATTTAGCTCAGCGTCGGTGTTGATGACGGTGGCGCGCTGGTTGTCATCGTTGCAGCGAATAAATAATCTCCCGTCTCTGACGAAAGTACGGCAACCCTGTCTCTTCTTAGCCTCCAGCCTGGCCCTTGAACGCAGCTTATGGACGTCTGAAGGGGGCAGCTCATTGATGTTTATGAGCCCTTGATGTTCAGGGCTCAGGTCTCTTGCCTCCTCCAGTAGGGTTGCGTCCAACTCGTTGGTGTGTAGCTTGCGTTTGCGGGCCTTAGCTACGACAATTGAGCGTGCGAGCGCGCTTGAAGAGAGGGTGACGGCTAATGGTGGTAGTCTGCCGTCACCCCTGGCGTTGCATCTAGCCTCCCCATGATCCTGACTGATGCTATGTCCCTTCTGAGGACCGTGGGGTCAAGCGCGCTCACGACTGAGAATGCAAGGAGGTGCAGCGAGGTTTCGCGGGTATAGTGCATGCCCGTGACAACAACCACATTGTTGGAGGTCTGCTTCTGTCGCCTCCTGACCTCTGCCAATTCACTGCGCAGACTGCAAATCTCCGGAGCGCTGGGTACAGTGCTGCTGCTGTCCTGCTGCATTGTCGGGCTCCTCGATGAGAGATCTTGAATTTCTGCCTGCAGCTCGGTGATGGTGGACTCAGCATTTTGTATGCGAGCCTTGAGTGCAGGCAGCTCATCGAGGGCCTTAAGACGCTTCTCCAGCGGGCCCAGACGCTGCTCAATCTTGGAGATCCTTTTTGACGCGATGTTCTGGGTCTTGAGGGACTCCGTTTGAGCGTTGCGGATGTCATCCAAGGCTACGCGAATGTCCCTCAAGGCCGCCTCAACGGACGGCGTAGGTGTCGTTGCGCCGGCCAAGCGGGTTGGTGAGGGGTTCCGCGAAGTGTTGGCTGATGGTGGTGCTGACCTCGTCTTCTTGCTCGCCGGTTGCTGCTGTTTGGGAGTACACTTGCCTGCTGCTGTTGTTGCAGTTGCTCCCGTCACAGTTGTTGCAGCAGAGGTGGATTTTGTCCTCACTTTGCTTCCCTTGCCGTTGCTCTCTGCACACGTGGGACAGGCTATTATCTGCCTGTCGTTTACAACTATAGCCCTGACGTTGACAGCGTTCTGGCACTTGACGTGGAAGTATAATCCACAATATTCACACCTTTCCGGATCTTTATGCTGTATGGATTGTCTACAGCTGCTTCATTGTTGAAAAGGCACTTCCACGTTCTTCTCGCCGTTTACACTCATTTTTCGTTTTTCGCCGATAACTTATTGGCAGTCGATAAAGCAGATATTCGTTGGAGGATGGTAAGTTATCGACGGAGTGAAAGAGTAGATGGTGTGACTCTTATGGCTAGATGGCGTGTTAGTGGAGAGAACGTGAAAGTACCGACCTCGAAACAGTGTGAAGACGCCTTGAGGATTCTCCCGCGATGCAGTAGTTGTCGCCACGATGTAGATTGCGGAGAGAAAGAGACGCCGTGCAGGTGCGAAAACAAGCCAAGCCAAGCGGAGCAGATTTGCAGGTTAGGAGCAGTGTAGAAAGTTTGCGGTCGAAAAGATGAGATAGAAAAATTGCAGCCTTCAGCGATTTATATATCGACGTGAAGGTTGCAAAATGGAGCGTGCAACTATCTACAACAGAAGAGGGCCCGAAGGCAAGAAGCAGCAGAAAAGTAGTTCAAAAGAATGACAGATCAGCAGAGCTGTTAACCGTACTCACCAGAGGGAGAGAGGGAGAGAGATAGATAGATAGATAGATAGGTCTTTATTTGCTAAGGCAAAAAAATAATACAATTTAGGTCACATAGACTGTGTTGATACAGTCTAACAAAAATATAAAATACAATATATACAAATACCGTCACATATAATCGCATAAAAACATATTTGGTCACATTTAATTATCACATAAACCTTTTCAAATATTACGTTGCACATTTATGGTTTGGTCATAGACCTATCTGTATTGCACATTGGAAATCTAAATTACGTAATACTGAATGGATTTTTACGGCCTGAGGGCCGAGTCTGACTAGATTAAAACTAGATTAAGGTTAAGAAACAAGCGCCATCGGGCTCAGATAGACGCGTCCAGGATAGTCACAGCACAGTAGTCGATGTGCGGTTGTATAAGTGTCTCAACTAGCATTCTGCGGAGAGTCTCAGTGGTGCAGCCCCTGATAAACCGCAGGCTATACAAGGCTTTGTTGACTTTTTTCGTGATAGCATCCACCTGCGGTCTCCAAGTAAGTTTGCTATCCAGTACAACACCGAGACTCACGACCGTCTCACTGAATGGGACGATCACTCCGTCCGGCAACGGAACCTCAGGTATGTTCCATGATTTAATATCATTAACGTTCTTCATGTACCCGAAAAATATAGACTTAGTTTTGCCGGAGTTAAGTCGCAGACCAGAACTCTCCGCCCAGCCAGAAACCAGCCGTGCCGCTTCTGCCAGTCGAGCCACGCCGTCCAGGAAGTTATCTTTGTTGGTGTGTAGATAGATCTGGAGGTCATCCGCGTAAAAAAGATGTTTAATTGCGTTGCCGTCGAGTATATTTTGCAGGTCGTTGACATAGAGGCTGAACAGCAAGGGTCCCAGGACAGAACCCTGTGGAACTCCCAGATTGGTTTCAAGCCACTCTGAAGTTCCGTTTTTATTCGAAATCACCATCTGAGATCGCCCCTGTAAATATGATTTAATCCACAGGAGAGCCGCCCTAGAGAACCCCAGCTGTCTCAGCTTAGATAGTAATTTGGAAGGTGAGATGGTGTCAAAGGCCTTGCTGAAGTCAAACAGCAGCATAAGCGTCACCTTCTTTTTGTCAAAAAACTCCTCCTCCTTACGCCGAGGCAGGAGGCCGAGATGACGCATTACCTTCCAGATATTTCTATTTTCATCAAGGGCGTCTGATAGTTGTTGGCGAAGGAAGGACTCACGCTCTTGAGCAGAACGCATGTCGACCTCGTTTGTGAGTCGAAGGACCTCATCGAAATGCTCCGCCCTCCCCGTACGCTCGTAGCGCTTGAGTGTAGCATTGCGTTTATCCATGAGGAGCCTCAGCTCTGGTCCAGACCAGAGCATATTTCCTACGTGGACAAACCATTTTCAAAGGCGCCAATTCATCAATTGCTAATTTTATATTATTATTAAGAACGCATAAAGCGCCCTCCAGATCGGTTTCGATGGAATTCATGGCTGTCCAGTCGCAACAAGACAAGACGTCGACAAGACTAGTTGTGTCTATGCACTTGTAATCCCGGTACGAGAAAGTGTCACTCGTAGGAGTGGGAGCGTAGATGTCTAGCGAGACATCTATGACACAATGCTTGCCGAAACTAGGCAGCCACTCATTCTTAGAGTCCAAGATCGTGTCATTCTCGTCGGTCATGATGAGGTCAATCCACGTGTGAGACGATGAGGTATGATGTGTGGGACCATGCCGGATGATCTGAAGAGATAACTCTTCGGACAGACGCTTGATAGTAGCAGCGTCGTCTGAGTCAGATAGTAAATCCGAGTTCAGATCACCCATTATGATCTTATGACTAAATTCGCCGCATAAGTCCCGCAATACATCCCGGAATTTTCGGGGGCCTGTAAATAACTCCGAGTAGTACCGGAGGTCAGTCGCCCCTTTATACGCTACAAAAAAGACTCTGGGATTCCAGGTTTTCCTAGACCCATAGTATCAGATGAGGCAAGCTTTTTGATTTTCAATCCATTGCGCACAAACAAGGCGACGCCACCTCCGTTTACATTTCGATCCTGCCTAATGATGGAAAATCCCCCGATGCTAACTAGGCTATCATCCACAATCGGACCCAGCCATGTCTCCGCAAAACCAAAGATGTCAAACGAGGGGCGCTCTGCCAAAAAATTATGGACGATCCCAATGCGAGTTCACATTGAGAAAGCCCGCCCTCAAACCACTCCCAGTACCCGGCGCATTGTCAGGGGGCCTCGCGAGTCATATGGAGGGCGCAGGTGATGATGACGATGATGACGACTGTATGCATGTTAGTGCAGATGATATAGTCGTCAATGATGGCGACGATGTCGGCAAAGCTGCAACCGACTTGCCTGCCAGGTCCGTTACATGAAGTAGTGTCAGAGTTAACGTCCTTTTCAGTGACTGTCAGGCGAATCTTCTGTCGTCGAGGTTGTTTCAAGTCGGCCTGACACGCCGTGAGAATGGCCTGCAAATCGGCAGCAGATGCGAACACGTGCGCGCGCTCACCCCCCCCCCCCCCCCCCCCCCCCCCCCCCCCCCCCCCCCCTACGCCTAGCCATGAAACTGCCACCCGCGTGTCAGACATATTTGAAGCCCAGTTCCTGTGCAATGGGCCTCAAGTTTTTGAACTGCGAGAATTTTTCTTGGGACAACATTTTATTTATAAAAACTTTATACCCGGACAAGCAGGCAGCAGCCTACGGGTCTAGAACACCGGGCTTGATGTCGTTTGTGGCCAGGTAGTTGTTTGCGAGTGCGCTTTTCGCTCGCATGACTTCCCTGACCAAGCCCGGACTCGCAAGCCTGACCACGAGAGATGGCAGCACACCGCGAGGTGTCGCTGATTTTGTCGCGGTCGTGCCGTTTCTCTGAGCCCTATCTGGTCTACGCATGCGCAGTACTCGAGTACTGGCAATGTCGCTTTTCTTCAGGACCGGAAGGACGGCTCCGAGCAGTGCGAAGGCAGCTACATCCGAGATTTTCTCGTCAAAATTATCCACATCATGTATTAAGCCATTGATTGTGACCTCGCACCCCTCAGCACCGCCCCTATCCGACCCCGCGCCGCCGCCAGTAGGTGCCAACCGAGAAGAGGAGCATTTCGTGCTCCCGCTACCTGGGTGGCTTCACGATCGATGATAACACTAGGACCCGAGGCCAGCATCGGACCGCTGTCCAAAACTGGCATCGAGCCCGTGTCATGGTCCTGGCGAGCACGATGAAGACTTCCGAGTAGTTGTTGCATTTGTTGCAACTCGTCCCTAAAAATACTATTTTCATCCAGAAGCAGCTTGTTGGCGTCAAGCAATCTATTTGACGCACTGATGTTATCGGCTAGCTGGGTCTCGAGAGCAGAGATACGGGTATTCAATTCCTCCATGCCGACTATAGCACCCCCTTCTGCTAGGGCAGAGGAGATGCCACGTGGCAACGAACCCCTGCTCACGAGAGCCCTCAGCCCATCAAGCTGATCCTGGAGCATGTCAAAACGTTGAAAGAAAAGCTCCATCGTACTCACTGGAATTAAAATATTAGAAACACCCAATAGGCTGGTGTCACCCAATGGCGCATCCTTTGTGTTCACGGTGTCCTGTGCAGATGACTCGTCAGCCGACGCCGAAGTCAGCAAAGCCGGCACCTGGATGTCAGTGACCCGCCCGGCAGAGATGTTGCTGCTCTGTAAGCTACTCTCTCGCTGTTCCTTCTTCGTGTTAGAGCAGAGAGGGGGACTGGTTGCCGCGCTACTGCCGCTCCGAACACCTGACCGCGTATTTACACACGGCGTCGACGCCGCAAGCCGCGTCTGGTGGTGGGGAGAGACGGAGAGACGCGAGGTGTTGCCGAATTGGTTCGGAGCACTGGCCCGGTGCGAATGCTCACCTGAGATTTTCCAGGGGGCGGAGAGGGCTTCCTCCGTGCTGATTTGTCACTCTCCTGGGTCGACTGGGTTGCAGACGTCAACACGGCAGGAGTAGAGGTCTCTGGCGGAAGTGTCTCTGGCGTCTCCGTCTTCCGACAATTATTACACACCGCGTTCATCTTCTTGCTCGAACAGCAGGTGTGGCACGGAAGACGGCAGGTCGGGCACGTACTTGTTGGTGGCTTGGAGTCGTCATTGCAGACTGAGCAAACCGCTGGTGCCATTGCGGTATCCAATTGAATGATGTTCAAATTACGCGCCAGTCTTGACGTCACCACCAAGGAGCAGGGATGCCAACGGCCAAGATGGAAAGTCTGCCAGAATCCCGCTGAATTGCTCTGTTGCCCTCCTAACCTCTGCAGAACACTTCAACTTTTACACGGTCTCCCTGGCTCTTTTTTAAGAAGCCATGCAGTTATACTCAGGCACGTGAAGCCTGCGGGAGGCCAGATTTTCTAAAAATATACAGACTCACACGGAGTCAGTCAGAAAACAGGCGAAAACTAGTTTCGGAGATGGAGCGATCTGACACGCGTGCGAGACTCACCTGAGCAGAGAGAGAGAGAGAGAGAGAGAGAGAGATTAGATTAGATTAGATTAATTAATTTTTATTATTGTACATTATGTTGTACATATATCAATATAAAGAAGTAAAATAAAAAGTATAAGGTATTCAGTGTGTGAGTTTGGTGATAGCACGAGTGACGAGTGTGAAATGAAATGGTATGAGGTGAGATGAGATGAAAGTGGAAGTGTGGATGTTTGTGTGATGTTTAAGTGTTTTCCATATTGAAAAAGTAATTTTTCGCTAGTATTTTAAAGTTAGATATGGATTGTGTGTTACGTATTTGAGATGGCAGGCTATTCCAGAGGTAAGAGGCGCTGATGAAAAATGAGTTCCTTAGTGTCTCCGTTTTGAAGGGCGGAATGTCCAGTGGAGTCACCTCACCCCTCACAGGCCTGAGCGCGACGTGGAAATCAAAATAGGCAACTAGATAAGATGGTGTAGAGGTGTTGAAAATTTTCCTTAGAAAACAGGCCATAAAATATTTCCTACGTCCGGCGGTGGTGAGCCATTGCAGCTCACGCCTGTAAGGGGAGATGTGCTCGCCCCTCCTTACACCATAGATGTAGCGGATCCCAGTATTGACAAGTCTCTGTAGTTTTAGGTCAAGTTCTTGTGATAAGTCACAGTAAACAAGTGAGCAGTAGTCAATGAGAGGGAAAAGGAGTGCCTGCACCAGATGTTTGCGCAGCCTGAGGCTGGTGCTCTTCCGAAAGAAATAGAGGCGATACATTAAAGAGTGAGCACGTTTACAAATTTGCGTAACGTGCTCTT
The DNA here is from genome assembly GCA_037356405.1 of Nasonia oneida. Classification (NCBI taxonomy): domain Eukaryota; kingdom Metazoa; phylum Arthropoda; class Insecta; order Hymenoptera; family Pteromalidae; genus Nasonia; species Nasonia oneida. The sequence continues at coordinate 251,716 of JAZHPH010000179.1, forward strand.
TCCATGTGAGCTTGGAGTCTAGCACCAGCCCCAGATTACGCACAGATGATTCAAAATTGACCTGGGCTCCCCCTATATTTATATAGGTGTTAGCGGTAGTAGGTAAAGCATTTATATAATAGGGGGAACCCAGGACAATAGCCTTGGTTTTAGTAACATTCAGTTTAAGCCTGTTCAAAGCAGCCCAGCTACTAATCCTCTCAGCGTTAGCACTCATCCTGACAGAGCAGGAGTCGAGTTCCTCGAGGTGGCATTGGCTGTAGATCTGCAGATCATCCGCATAGATGAGATGGGACATATCTGCATCAAGGCAATAGCCAATGTCATTGATGTACAACGAGAACAGCAGGGGTCCTAAGACAGACCCCTGTGGAACACCGGTGTTAAGTGGTAGAAATGCAGAGATTTCATTGTTGTCACCAATGACTGCTTGCTCTCTTCCCGATAGATATGATGCAAGCCAGCGGATAACCTGCTTAGAAAAGCCGAAAGAGGATAGCTTTCTGAGTAGCCTGACGTGACACACCGTATCAAACGCCTTGCTAAAGTCAAAAAGAAGTAGAAGGGTGACCTTCTTTCTGTCCATCCCAAGCCTGACATCGTCAGTCAGCTTAATTAAGCCGGACTGCGTGCTGTGGCCAGTGCGAAAACCAGTTTGGAAGTTGTCGAGGTAGAGTCTTGACTCTAGGTATTCAGATATCTGGTTGTGCACCAGCCACTCCAGCGCCTTGGATAGAAAACAAAGTAGAGAGATCGGACGATAGTCTGTTACAGCAGTTGGAGAGTTGATCTTATTTAATGCTCTTACGAGCGATGATTTCCAGGCCGAGGGAAAGCAAGCCTCGCTCAATGACAGGTTAAAAATTTGACAGAGTAGAGGAGCGAGTATTGGCAATGCTTTAGAAATTACAACCTGTGGGATGCCGTCACTCCCCCTGGCCTGGGTATTAAAGTGCGATACTGCAGCAGACACGTCCGACTCAGTGATTTCCCTAAAGATGAAGTGTTTAGGGAGGTCTAGACTCTCGAGGGTTCGCAGATATTCCTCAACTGATGGAGCTTGAGGATCATTTGAGATGGAACTAAAATGATGGTTGAGAGCATCTGGAGAGAACCGAGAAGGTGGAGAAGATTTAGAGGTAGAAATACCGAGTTTTTGTAGTTCCCTCCATATCTCTGCAACGTCGGTCAGGGTTGATAGGCGTGAATAATAATAATCCAGCCTAGCTTCCTCAATCCGTTTGTGGGCGTCATCTCTGGCAACTCTATAAAAATATAGGTCCCAAAGTAGACGACTTCTGCGAAAACGCCTGTAGAGCCTATTCCTTTCAGTTAAAAGGTCACGAAGAGCCGCGGTGAACCACGGGTGACGTTTGCGTCCGGGAGTCACAGTTTTTAATGGGGCGAGAATGTTGATGGCGTTTGAGATGTTAGTGTTGAGAATAGTGATGCATTCGTCTAGTGATGGCGTGGCGAAGGATGACCAGTCACATGCGCTAAGGAAGTCCCTTAGCTTCTCAGCACAGATTCCTTTATAGTTTCTGTAGGTGTATGTGGTAGGTACGTAGCGTGGAATCTGTACGTCGAGTGTGGCCGTGATCAGGTCATGTCCGTTTATGAAAGGGGTGTCAGTCTTCCAATATGAGAGCAGTCTATCCTGCTCATCAATTAAACAGAGGTCTAGCCAGGTGTCGGAGTCCGGTCTGTGGTGAGTTGCACCAAATGGCACAGACATAAGGGAGTTCTCGTCGATAAACGCCTTGATGAAATTGGCGTCTTCAGACGAGGAAAGTTGGTCAGCGTTGAAATCACCCATGATGACCTTCGTGGAGTAGTTATGCATATGAAGTGTTAGTTGGTCAATAAAATTAGATCCCTGGATAAAGGGAGAATGAGGAGGGCGATACACAACCCCCACGAAGATGGGTGATATTCCCTTAGCCGTGACTTCACAGAACAGGTACTCCGGCTTACCTGGTTTGCCCGACCATTCACCATCAGATGACGAGATAATAGAAGCTGTTAATGAATGATGGATGTAGAGGGCCACACCTCCACCGTTCCTGTTTCTGTCCCGTCTGTAAAGAGTGTAGTCATCCAGTGAAGGGATGGATGATATCTTGTCACTTAACCAGGTTTCAGTCACAGCCATTACGTGAAAGGGGGCACGAGTGGACAAGAAGAATCTGATCATCTCAATGTGACCCGTGAGAGAGTTCGCATTAAAATGACAGACTCGTAGGCCTTCAGACAGAGACGCTTTGGAAATAGATGCGAGTGATTTAGATGTGGATGTGTTAGATGGAGGTTTTGGTGGGATGATGTGTAGCTGTTTTAGTGTGTTTGTGTGTTGTCCGTGTTGGCTGTAGTCGATGTTCGGGCTAAAAAAGCCTGTAGATTTTCTTCAGATGATATGATGGTGGCCCGTTCATTGTCTTCGCCAGAACGGATATAGATTCTCCCGTCTCTCACGTACGACCGGCAGCCTTTCCTCTTTTTAGCCTCCAGCCTGGCCCTGATGCACAGCTTGTGGATGTCTGGAGGAAGCAGCTCGTTGATGTTAACGAGTCCTTGGTGGTCTGGATATAGAGCTTTCGCTTCCTCCAGTAGTCCAGCATCGAGTTCGGTGGTGTGTAACTTGCGCTTCCTGGCCTTGGCCGCTATGATTGAGCGGGCCAGGGCACTGGATGATAATGTGACAGCAAGGGGTGGAGATCTGCTGTCACCTTGCGCATTGATGTTGTTTGCGTCTAGTCTTCCCATTGTCCCATTGAGAAGAGAGAGAGAGAGAGAGATCCCATACAGAGAAGAGAGAGAGAGAGAGAGAGAGAGAGAGAGAGAGAGAGAGAGAGAGAGAGAGAGACATCCCATACAGAGAAGAGAGAGAGAGAGAGATCCCATACAGAGAAGAGAGAGAGAGAGAGAGAGAGAGAGTGAGAGAGAGAGAGACAGAGAGATCCCATACAGAGAAGAGAGAGAGATGCCATACAAAGAAGAGAGAGAGAGAGAGAGAGAGAGAGTGAGGGATGCCATACAGAGGAGAGAGAGAGAGAGAGAGAGAGAGAGGCATCCCATACAGAGAAGAGAGAGAGAGAGAGGCATCCCATACAGAGAAGAGAGAGAGAGAGAGAGAGAGAGAGAGA
>JAZHPH010000180.1:0-19765 GCA_037356405.1 Nasonia oneida
TATATATATATATATATATATATATATATAAAGGAGGAACGGAAGCGGATCAGGATAATTAGTTGGAACGTAGCAGGTATAAGAGGGTTAGATGAGATGTCCACAGGAAAGAGGGATAGGGAAAGGAGGGAGAATAATGGCAGTGAGGATAGGTGGAAAAAAGAGGAAACAGAGTGGATCGAAAAGAGAACGAACGAATTTATAGGGGCGAGAATAAATATGAAAGGACAGACATGGTGGGTATGGGCAGTTTACATGAGGGAGGAAAAGGACATAAACTAAAAAGCAATAGAAAAACTGGTGGAAAGGGTTAAAGGAGAAAAGGTATTATGGTGCGGGGATATGAATGCAAGGACGGGGATGGAAGGCGGAGTACTGGATAAAGAGGGGAATGCAGAAGTGAGAAACTCAAAGGACGACAAGAAAAACAAAGAAAGAGAAGAGCTGGTTGGTAAGGTAAGAGAAATGTCGAAATACCGAAGGAGACTAGGAAGGCGAATACACATACATGGGAGGAGCAGGCTGCTCCGTAATAGATTACAAAATAGTAAATAAGGAAGGGAAAAGGGAGGTACGGAAAATGCGTATTAGTTGCAGGCTAGAATCAGACCATAATGCAGTAGAGATAGAGGCAAGCACTGAAAACTGGGAGACGGAGAAAGAAGACGGAAAAGAGAAGCGGGTAGCTGTATGGACGGAGAGAGCGATAAAGGTATATAAAGAAAAGCTGGAAAAAGAAGCAGAGCCGAGAGATTGAAGAGAACTAAAGCAAAAGGTGGAAAGAGCGATAAAAAATAAGAAAAGGAAGAAGAGTGCAGAAGCAGGAAAACAGGGGTTAAAAAACTAGGCAAAGCAATATGAAGAGGATTAGGGAGTATCGAGTTTGTAAAGGCGAAAAGAGAGTGGAGGCTGCTGGTAGAGAAAAAGAAGGAAAAAGAAATAAAGAAGGGGATCAAGGAGGCAAGGGAAGATAAGTCGAAGAGAAGATTTTAGGACCTGGTAAAAGACAGAAGGAGGAAAAAGAGAATAAGATGCAGCACAGCTATTGAGGAGGGAAAGTGGATAGAACACTTCAAAAAACAACTAGGGAAAGAATAGCAGAAGAAGAGGGAAACTAAGAAAAAGAGTCAGCAGAAGTACATATAACGGAGTAGGAGGTGAGAAGGGCAATGAAGAAGTTAAAGAAAAGAAAAACACCAAGCGCTGACAGGATACAAAATGAGGTGTGGATATACAGAGAAGAACAGATATAGAGAAGTTGACAAGAATTTTAGACAGGGTATGGAAAGGGGAGGTTACACATGGGACGAGGAGAAGGAAAGAATTTTGAGAAGAAGAGGGAGGAGCAGCGAATAAAAGAGGCACACTTGAACTCACACATACGAACACAGACAGACAAGTCCATTAAACACATGAACATAGGCAAGCACACGAAAAAGCACACATTCACACATACAACACATGCAGAAAAAATATTGCGGCACACATACTCACACGCACGCACGAAACGTAACCCTAAAATACACATAAACATGCACAGACACGAACACACGCAAGAGAAAAGAGAAGATAAGAATACTATATAAGATATTTATAAGTTTTTGTATGAGATATTGTATACGCAAAAAGCGAAACAAACAAAAAATGTATTATTATTAGTATGTATTTACAAATATTTTTATCAAAAATGGTATTCAAATAATACACACGCACATTTTTATATACTTTAAATAATACATTTTGTTTGCGTTATACAGTTAGTCAGTCTCGAATTTATTCACAATAGAAAAAACGTATTTTTTTCTAATTCATATGATACAACAACACATTTTGCTAATATAGAAAATACTTCATAACAAGCAATATTTTCAGTTTCGCTTACTACGTAGGAATGTAAATTGGAATTAAAATTTTTATATTTGTACAGTGTTTCATTTAAAATTATCATTATTCTACTTATGAGTACACATTTGCTTTCTGTACCAGATGGTGTATTAGTTGCTACTTTTATGAGACCAGTAATATTTAAAATTGTACTATCAGAAAGTTTTTGTGTATGAATCGATCATACCATTCACTTATTTTGTCTACTGTACTAAGTAATGATTGCTCAATAAAGACTTTTTCTAATAATAATAAGTTTTTAGTCTTTGGTTTATCAAATATTTTTAATTTGTTAGAATATTCAATACAATTTTTGACGTTACACTGGTTTATAAGTTTAACAAATATATCTACTGTTTTTTGCTGCAATTTTCGTTATCAAATACAAATGAATTATTTTTTACATATATTAAGCGTTGAAAAGTCTTGACTACTTGTTGAGGTACATATTGTGTCCTATAGAATACTTTTTTAATTACCCCATTGAAATTTTCGAATGGAAAAGCTGACCAAGCCGCAAAGCTCCATAATTTTTCACAAATCTTGGTATATGCAGTAACAAATGAACATTAAATTTAAAAAATTCTTTACCATGACAAATTTTTCAAATGCAGATTTTGCTAAGTCTAAATCAAAATCGGAAATAATTAACATAAATTGTTTCTTTATTAACATACGTTGTACAATGTATGCCTTCATTGAGTAAGTCTAAATAGTTCTTTGATAAATTGCCTAGGAAACAGATTCATACAAGGTTTTTTCGCACCATACCATATACCACAAAGCATAACGTTATTCTTTCGAGTTCAGTATTTGAACTCATTTATGGTTACAAGAATAGGCCACATGCTTATTTTGGAAGAATTATACAGACTTACACAATCAATATTTCATTGAATTGATATATTATTTTTACTAATAGTGTTTTTTTCTAAAAATGATTTACAGACTGACCCATTAACCACATCGCTTTCAAAACATTCTTGTCGGAGATTTAAATATTCCTTACTATTTATTATTTCTTCTAGTTGATTTTTTAACGGTACGTTGATAAAGAATTGTTCTAGACTTTTTAATTCCTTTTTTTTAATGCTTTTCACAAATATTACAAATCGCATTTTCCATTCTGTCAAAAGTAAGTATTGTATGACAGTCAGCACAATAATAGTATTCTGTCATTTCAGCAGTAGGAACATTTTGTAAAAACAAGTATTTTGAACGATATTCGGCGTGAGGGAGATGACAATCAATAGTATGCATGGTATGTTCTATTGCAACGTCTGGAAAATTATGCCTTAGTGCCAAGCCCCATAAGAAGCATTTCACTTTCTTTTCGACTGATGCTAGAACCATCGTACATTGCGTTCCATACCTAAAAATAACATTATGAATAGTAAAGTTTATATTTTCATATTTCATATTAGTGCATAATTGCACTATGCGCAAACATTTTATAAATTATAAGTTTTCATAATATGTATTTAATATATGTATGTATGAATGTACGTACAGTCACTAGACAGAATAATTTTGAAAGACGCGCCACCATATGGCGTCTCGTAAAATTGGACTCCGAAAACAAGATTAGAATGTTAATGGTTTCAGATATCTGTTTCCTAACACTAATACCGATCTGAGTAGTCCGATTAACACGGAACCTGCCATCATATTATAGCGCGTCTTTTAAAGTTATTTTGTTTGGTGACTGTTACAGATGCGTACGTTTGACTTGAAACATGCGTATATCTATCCAAATGAGCGTGCAGTAAGTATATTTTGTTCGCATTTCTTGTAATTCTTATAATTATTTGCAATAAAATAATATTAGAGTGTGTATCAAGGTAGTAAGTGGGCAATTTTATATTGAGTATGGAGTTTGTAGTACGAGTCAAACGGCAAAATAATTCGAGCCAGAGACATATTCTACGCCAACGTAAGATGCAGATTAACGTGCACACAACATGCAGTTTATTTTTAAAATTTCAGCAAATAATTTGAGAAATTTTGAAAATCTTCTATCAAAGATAATGGGTAGAGATATCTACAGAGAATTCTGCCCAGCTCTATGCAGAGCTCTGTGCAGAACTTTTTGCACAAATCTCTGCATAGATATCTATAAAAATTAAGACGCTGAAAATATAAACTGAACTTTAAGTTCCATTTAAGTTATTTAAAAAGATATAATTTGAATATAATATTTACTATAGGCAATATCATCCGGATGATCCTTTCAAAAAATTCTTTCGAGAAAATTCTTAGAAGCAAAAAATTAATATAATGAGTGCCTATATAGGTGTTACGGGTCTTTACGAAAATAATGTGCAGAGATTTTCGCATAGATCTCTGCAGAGATTTCTGCACAGATCTCTGCACAAAATGTCTGCAAAACTTGTAGGTATGAATTTTGAACTTAGAAAAAATACTTTTTGAATAAAAGAAATTTTCACTATTATACAGAAAGAGATAGTATGCACGAACTCTTACGTATGCACCCATACCAAAAAACTCTACTTAACCTTAAAAAGGAGTACTTTAAAAATCATGCAAAAATATCTCAAGAATCGTTGCTGACATTTCTTGAACACAACGTGCAGGCATCTTGCAACAATTACCAGCAATAAATATTTTTTACTTTGTACGATAAAAATAGTTTTTATCATAGCTACCACGAGGGTTGATTTCTGTTTATAAACGCATGCATATAGGATATCAAAAATCCATTGCAATTTGCGAATCGGTTCTAATTTTACTATATTAGCTAATTCCAACGCGCGCTTCTTGCGATCAATTTTCTTGAAGTTAGAAGTTCAAAATCGTAACTAATTATCCAGACCAGAAATTTATTTCTCAACTAAAATCACATCGCTTTATAGACAGTTACAAAAAAATCTAGTCATTTCTTTTTTAAAGAGAGAATATGGATATAGAAACTCACAACAATAAGCTCGTAATGTAAGATATCCGATAAAGGCATTTATCATTCATGAATAGAGAGCAACACCCCTGGATGATACTATGAAAATGGCGGGTTTTGTACTTGAAAATCATCATGAAAAAGTATACATATTTTTATGCACACGTTTATGCATAGATTTGTGCATATATTTTTGCATAATTATATACATAAATATAACAATGTTAGAGCTTGGTGCCACAGTTTTGGTGTTATCCATAGCATCCGTCAACAGGATCCTGGTAAAAAATTAATTAAAAGTGCGCTATTCTAATCTCTGTCAGTTAAAGGTTACTTGTAAAATCATTTTTTTACAGCATTTTCTCTAGGATCCTTTTGACAAATGTATCAAGCATGCTTTCTTAACTATATATAATGCATTTATTTTGTTATATTATCAATGTATGGAGATTTTATTTTGGATATTTACATATATAAGAGATAAAAGGTTTTAAAAGCTTTGAAAAAAATCACCTAAAAAAAAGTTCTAATAGGAAAAGGACATTTTGGGGAAGTTACGGCAGAATCACCTTTATGCATTTTTTTACTGCATGCTTTAATGGAGATATGCATACAATCTGCAGACTGTCTTGCATCTAATTGTGCAGACTATATGTTCACTGTAAATTTGTTGCTCCTATCGAAATAAATTTTAGTTTCTAATATTCATTCTCTCACATACATTCATTTATTTTTTATTTTTCCATTAACAATTTCTTATTTAGCAAAATCTAATGTTTAAATAAAAAAGATTCAAAATCAATACAAGACAATCATAACAGTTTTACAATGATTGAATTTTCTTAACCAAAAAACTGTTCTAGCATAAGTTTTTTTTCGTAAAAAAATACATTTAATTTAGTATTAAAAGATTTACCTGATCATCTAATGGCACACCATCATCACTTAATGGAGATTCATTGTAAAAAAACTTGTTTTCATCATCAATACTAATTCCATCATCAATTTCATCATAATAATTTCCATTATCGTTTTCATTAACACTATTTTCTTTAGTATAATTGTTTTCATGATCACTAAATGAGTCGTCAATTAAATTTAGTTCCCAATTACTTAATAAACTGCATGTTGATTCGGAGTCACTTTTCTCGATTGCACATATGCTCTTCATCGTTATCACTTTCTGTTGAACACTAGAATTGTTTGCGTCATTTTTATTCTTTGAACATTGTTCGAAAGTCCGACTAGAATAAGACAATTTATGAATTACAATTAGGAAATTTAAAATATTAAGTATGCGCAAGAAAATCTTTTGATTATAATGTAAAATGTAATTTTGGTACAAAACAATTCATAAAGAAATTTCTGCAGGAAAATCCATACAAATTTAAACTGTGCAAACATTTCTGCATAGATTCATACATGTACAACTGTAGAAAGATCTATACTGCAGGAATTCCTTTAACAATCATTGTCTACTTTCTTTATATGCTATTTTGTAGATATAGTTCTTGTACTTGCCTTAATCAAACACTCATTGATAGAATCATTCAATATTCTATCTGCACGAGACCTTAATGTCGATTCAGGGATGGTGCACTTATGATCTCTTACGTACTTTTTGTATGGACCTCTTTTTTTCTTGGTGGTTCTTGATCATCTGGATAATCCATATTTTTGTTTAATTTAACGTTCTAAAGCACTTATAAATCTTGTACGGATAGACTTAAAAACTCAATTTTTGCAGGGCACAATTAATGTCACTTTCTATTATAGGTTAATAGGTTATCAAACCCAACAATATGAAATAAGCTCTTCGTTATTCCGGCATATATATAGTTACATAGTTCGAGGTGATACGCGATGGGTGGCGCCATTCGGTGGATTCGCACCGAAGGAAAATAAGTATCTCAGCATAACGTTCGAGCGATAAAACGATTCAACTGATATATATATATATATATATATATATATATATATATATATATATCAGTTGAATCGTTATATATATATATATACACACATTGGTAACCCCGCTGGTTTCTGGTATCTAGAGTCTATGCGGCTACGGCAATCATACTCTTTGTATGGGGACTCTGGTAAAAGGGGTCAATATTTGGTCCAGAAACCTGCACTCCATAGCAAATGGGTTCTGGTTCGGTCCAAAAACCTGCATTGTATACTAAAAATCGAACCAGAAACCTGCGGTTTGCAAATTTATCATAATAGTGCTTACTGTATTTCACCCGATCGTTCGAAATTATTAGTTTTTAAATAATTGATGTAAGAGATCGAAAAACTTATCTGTAATATAATGATCTAACTTATAACTTCCTGAAGATGACGAAAATTGGTCGACAGGCGGCGTTTCTCGCAGAAAGTTATATGGCTTTCACACGTTGTGTTTGTTTACATGCATGTAGCGGTCGCTAAAACTATTGAAAACTATTAAAATCAATAATTTTTTCAACAAATTAATTACATAATCGTCTTTTGTGCGTTTGAAAAGTTAAAAAGTTAAAAAATTACCATGAAGCATAGAGACCATTAAAAACTCCATGTTTTAATGGTTGATTTATTAATGGTAATGCGCTTTCCGATTGATGTAAAATCACAAACGACAATCATTAAATAATTTCTATTTTAAATTATTGATTTTTATCAACTTATATAATAGTTTCAACGACCGCGACATGCATGTAAACAAACACAAAAAGACACAAGGAGTCACGGAGGAACACATAGGCACATAAAGGAACAGAGACGCTTTTGTTCCTCCGTATTCCTCGCTAATTATCCCATTCCTTTTTATACGTGTGAAGGCCCTTACGCTCCGCTTTACTTCACAATGCTGGTGCTATCTACTATGTCTGTCTGCTACTTACTTTCGTTCGTACATGACTATATCTATGCGTTTTGACTATATCAAAACATTTTAAAGAAAACGTACCGTTGTGATGACGACTCCGCTTTTTCTCACATCAATTATTGCATTAGTAAAAAATATTTACAATTGTGCGCGGCTGTATTTTTGAGGTGTGATAAATATTCAACTGTGAAAAAAACGTAAAAATCTATGATGGATGAAAAAGAACGAAGATTACATGTGGACAATAATGATTGCATTTTACTGGAATTTGTCAATCACAGTAATTCGTTGGCCATTGGTTACTTGAATTGGTTTAAAGATGACCTGCTAGAAATCCAAAATTTGATTAATCAAAAAAGGAGGTAGAAGTAATGTGGCCAGATTGCACCATCAAAATTGCTGTGTACATGAAAGCAATGTTGCAGAAGGCAACTTTCTCAACTCATGTCGTAAGAATTCTAGATGTTAGAGGTAAGTGTATCTAAATTTTTGTACACAATATTTATACATCTATAGTATGATAAATATGCACAAATGTCTGCAGGGAATTTAAATCTCTGCAGAATTATCTGCAGTTTTCTGCAGAATTATCTGTAGTCTATTCGGTATATTTCTCTGCAGAATTGTCTGCAGGCTCCTCTGCAGATTTTTGTGCAGATTGTTTTCGTAATGGTTTTTTTTTTGTGAGTTGTATTTATTTTTATGCTTATCAGTACCAATAAATTTGTGCTATAACGCTCTTGTTTACTTGTGTAAAAGTAATTAATCCACTAATATATTATAAATTATTGTACATTTTTTAGATTTGACTACAGTTCAAAAGCATAAGACAAACTTGATAACATATAGAGAATTTTCTCCTTCTAAAGATCGTCGTAAAGAACTAAAAGCTAAGAATATTCTAGCAAACGAAAAAAGATCCAAGAAGAGAATTTCTAATTATAATGTGAAAGATCAGAATTCATTAAAAGATACTTCTCTCGATCCAATTCAACCGAAAGTTATTTTACAACAAATATTAACAGCAAAGGAATCTGAAACTTCAGTTAATGTAAGTATAACAAAATATAAATATATTAAAATATATATTGACCATAAAAGAATAATTTTTTTTTAAATAGAAGCTTAAATAATTTAGTTACATCGATAAATTAAGCTATGAAACTATCTGACCTTACAATAAATTTAATGTTTATCGTAATTTTTTTAGAATGTGAATTTTTTTCTTTAATAATTTTAAAATGGTGAAAGTTACATTATTAGCATAGTAATGTTGGGCTACTACTGTGCCCTCTACAGCAATTTTACTGGATCAGTACTGTAAAATTTCCGGTACTTTATTAATTATTTACATAGCCTCTATATTATGATATTTCATATATATTTGTACGTGACACATTTTTACGTGTGACCTTTAACGTCATAATACTACTCTGAAAAAGACACCATAATCATTTTATATGAGCAAGATAAACAATATCTTAAGTCAGATAAGAACTTCTTGAAAGACGTGGCTTCCCACGATTACTGCGCTATTCCGATAAATTGTACTGAAAAATTCTTTATGTGTATAAATTTAATATCAATTCATTATTCCAAAGAAATTCCAGAATATTTATGAAGAATCTTTAGAGTAAATCCGTCTAAAAAATGTGCAGAGGTTCTTATATGTACATTATTTGTTTGCAACTTTCTTTTATTATCATAAATGTACAATTTATGTTTCTTTACTATGCATTGGACCACAAAATACTGCATTTTGGTTAATTTGATAATTTTATATATTTATAAGAGCTATTTAACATTAGTTACTATATAGGCGATTCTGCCTTGCACATTTTGTGCGCCTGTTTCTCAGATGTTGACATACCTTATGAAAATACTATGCAGGGATCTATGCATAGATTTTTGCACATTTCTGCAGAGTTTTCTGCACGGATCTCTGCACAAAATTTAGACCGTCTCCTTTAAATTTCCAAATTATTCTTAAAACCAAAAAAATAATATGAGTGCTTATATAGGTGTTATTATTCGGATGATAACAAAAAATGTCTTGTTGTGAACTCCAAAATTTTTATTTCTTTCATAATTTGATTTGAATATTTTTAATATCTCGTAAAATAAAAATTTTGGAGTTTATAACCAGAGTTTTTGTTATTGTCAGAATATCAACACCTATGTATAGGCACTTATTATACTATTTTTTTGCTTTTAAGGATATTCTGGAAATTTAAAGGAGACGGTCTAAATTTTGTGCAGAGATCAGTGCAAAGATGTGTACAGAAATCTGTGCAAAGATCTATGCACATTATTTTAGTAAGGGAATAAAAAAGAAGAAAAAAAACACGAATTAAGCTTTGATCTCAGATGAGATCTTAAGTGAGATTTACATTAAAAATGCACATATACAATTGCGAATATACCTGAGATTTTGGCGTGAGATTGCATGTGAAATTTTGCAATAGACATAGAAGTATTGCGGCAATATAATCCTCGATCGTCCATTTGATAATACAACCTGATTCAGGCCCCACTGTTGGTCCCTATCAATGTTTAAGGTACTACCGTTACTGAGGTATTCAAAACAAGTCTAATTTTTATACTTTGTATATTTTCGAGATACACATAATAATAGAAGTTGCATAGATTAAGTTATATTAAATAATATATACGCATAGTTGCGCAATGTGCTGTAAGAATATTATGTGCCGAATGGCAGCAGCGAATAATTTTCAAATGAAACTTGAGGTAGTACCGTTGTTAACTAAATGCATGGTAGGTACGAGTTGGTCTTCTCTTCTTCTTTACACCAGCTGCAGTCCGCGGAGTCTGTAGGCTCCATCTTCTACAGGTGGTACCACACCTTCCAGTGCCCGACCAGCCAGCCTACGGCTAGCTTTAGTCTATTTTTACCAAGTCTTCTGATGGTCATGAGCCATTCCGCTGGTGAGCTATTACCTAAGATATCTTTGGCCCGTCTAAGTCCTTTGGCATTATACAATTTTGTGCACACTTCTGTATTGAGCCAGTCATTTCTGTTTATTTCGCAAGTAGCTACGACAACAGCGCATCTCTTTGCACAGAGGCCATTAGCGCCTCTGCCTGCCAGCCTGTCCGCTTTTTCGCTGCCCACCATGCCCACGCCGGAGTATCCTAGCGCCCACAACAGTCTCATGACATTGCGATTTCCAAATCATTCCAGCGTCTGTCTGCCGCTTAAAACCTCTTTCGAGGTAACTCTGATGCTGTCCAGCGCCATTAGAGCCGCCTTGCTATCAAAAAAGAATGTTACTGTTCTGTGTCCTGTGCTTTTATCCAGCAGCAGGCAGTTTGCTGCCTCTGTGATGGCCCTGACTTTGGCCTGGAAGACTGGCATGCTGGTCGAGCGAGCACACGATCTCTTGTGTGCCCCCGCTTCCTCAGGACCCTACCTTCACTCCGCTTACATTTTTTGAACCGTCCGTATACCACACTATGCTGCCCTCCATTAGCTCGTGTGATCCTCCTTGCCATCCTTCCCTTTCTGGGGTGACGATTGAAAACGATTTCGGAGAAGAATATTCTCTCCATTTTTCTGTCGCAACCTATTTTCTTCATAAGTGGCATCACCTGTTCCAGCAGTATCTCATTCTTGAAGTGCACGCAGTTTTTTGTTTCTGAGAGTCTGTAGAACGTCCTGCATGCATTCGCCCTTATAACCTTGTTTAGTAGGAGGAGCTCCAATTTTCATGGCGGCTGTCGGTGTTTTTCGCATGGATCGTGTGATTCCTCCCATTACCATTCTTTGCATTTCGTCTAGTGACCTGATGTTAGCTTTCATATCGCATTTATGTGTCTAGACGATTGCTTTATGTGCAAGCCTTCTCTTAATCTGGTTCTAGACCCCATGTGGTGCCAAAAGCTCTACTGCATGCCTAGAAGGTACTTATTGCGCTTTCACACATCGCTCTAATGTGTTTACTTCAGTTAAGCCTAGGGTCAAGCGTGACCCCTAGGTACTTGATATTGGTAACCAGTTTCTGTGAGACTCCTTGGAGTTGGAGTCCGTCTATTGGCTTTGTCTTGTAACTCTTTGTACACAGTATGACGTTGACCTTGTTAGGGTTTACCGCAATTTTTACTACTTTGCACCAGTTCTCCACCAGTACTAATACATACTGCTTTACGCCTTCTAGAACATTCTCGTCAACTCCCCTTATCAAGATGACGATTTCGTTCGCGTACGCCTGTGCATTCATTCCTTCCTCGTTAAGGGTGCGAATCAGGCTCTCGATCACGAGGCACCATAGTGTCGATGGCAGTACTCTTCCCTGTGGGCAGTCCTTTCTAACTCTACCTATGTTTGAGTACAACCCCCAGTTAGCAGTGACAGTACCGACTTTTCTACAGAATTTCTGCATACTTTTCGCGCCTACAGAACTGAACTTGAGTTATAAATACTAATAGTCTAAATGCATCGGTAAAGAAAAAATCTGTATGTCATCCAGATGACAATACCGAAAATAGGTAGTAACACCCATGAAACATATAACAATATTGTTAAAGTTTACACAAGCGCTTCAAGAAAAGCTCCAAATCTCCGCAGAAACGGCAAAAGTATGCAAAAAATATGTATGATAAGCAGCAGCTTAGAATGTAGACTTAGCGACAGATTTTTTTGGTAAGGTATCACTGCATAATGTCTAATCTGTGTGTGCTTAACAGACCTTCAGCCTAATGGTATATATCTGGGTATTTGAACTGGTTACGTTTTGAACTATCAACTGGTCTACCAACAGATTGCCATGTACATTATCTTACACATAATTCTGCACATTACCTGTGTGTTGGCATACAACAATGTTTGTAAAAAGTTCTGTAGGTATGTGTGCAGGTTATTTTCGTAAGGGCGAGCTGAAAGCGGGAAGCTTTTCTCCCTAAGCTTGTAATATATTTCACGTTTTGAATCTCCTTTAATAATCTATAGTTGATCATTTTCATATCATTTACGCACAAATATAGGCACAGAAAACTTATGAAATACATATAAAAGACTTGCAGCGATACCCACAGCAATATGTACATATCAGATTTCCTCATATTAATTTATATAGGCACTCCTAAAATCTGCCAGAAATCTTGCGAAACTTCCTCCCCAATCATGTTTGGCTACCCGTAAATCAGTCTGCATGATAGCTTGAAAGACTGTCTTCATCATGGCTGTTTGTCCACCTATAAATCAGTCTGCAAAACAATCTATCTGTCTATTTGCATCAAGGTTACTCATAAAAAAACTGTAACGAGTTTTGCGGCTATAGTAGATTTTATGCGTTCATCTTCTCTGCATATTTTTTTACCCTTACTTTTTGCCTTTTGTCCTGCACTCAATTATGCAGGCTTGTCGAGGTATCCAGATAATATGCATATATGACCGCCACTATAGCTGCACATTTTTTTAGACATTTACCATAGTTGTAGTCGGTAGATAAATCTGCATAAACAGTCTCTATCAATGTGTATTATAATTAACAGTTTTAGTAAAACAATTAGTCCGAATGCGAGAGGGATCTGACAAATAGAATACCTATTTGTCTTTAAATTCTTTTAATCACCTAATAGCTACCTCCCACCTGTCTCCTGAACCTAACAGTTTGCTCACTTTTATTTTTATGTGTTATATGTCTGTTAATACTTAGCTGCAGTTATTTTTAAGTACCCATGTTACTTTGACTTTTTATCATTTTATTTCCTTAATGTCTACTTATCTAATTTAAATGTGTAATTGCAGGTTTGATTTATAAAAGATTTGGAAAAATAAAGGCTAATGCTACACTCATCAATAAAGTGGCATCAAACAAAATTTCATATAAGAGGAGATAATGTGTAGAAGATAATATATAAAACATAAAAGATAATATATAAAATGCATTGAACAATTTTGTTAAATGTTTGAATAAACGCATATAGAATAAACATATTTTAATGTTTTTAACCAAACCTATATAGGATCATTAATGTTATCTTCACAACTAAGATAATAATTACTACTAGTTATAAAGCATTTAAAGACGCAATTTGATCTAGCAATTGGTACGTATGAGATCGAATGACCATGATTCAAAATTATTTATAGATAATTGACCTTCTCAAGGTCACTAAGGCAAACTTGAAATGTCATTTCCGATGTAATTTTTTCCGCTGCTCCGTATTCCGAGGTCAAAAATAGGGGTTCCCCTTAAAAAACACAATGACCTTCAAATGACCTTGTTCCCTTCAACTTTTGTCAAGGTCATCTTTCGACATCAGTAAAATAAAACCAGACAAACAGCTGTTTAGCAGATTTTTTGTTATTTGACCTTGAATTGACCTTCTCAAGGTCACCAAAGCTAACTTAAAATATCCTTTGCGACGTAATTTTTCGCTCTATCCGATTCCAAGGTCAAAAATAGAGGTTCCTATTTTAAAAAATCACAATTACCCTCAAATGACCTTGAAAATCGAGTTCAAGGTCATAGGTCTTTGTGTCATTCGATGGCCCCTTTTACCTCCTTCAACTTTTGTTAAGGTCATTTTTCGTTAAAATTAGTTTTTCCATGGTTTTTTGTCGTGGTCGAATTAAAATGAAACACCCTGTATATATAAAGAATGGTGTTGGCTCTATCGGTCTTCCCGAGGCAATTTGTGCGTGAGGAAGGAGAAGAAAACCCCAAGAATTTTCTTTTTTCTTCCTGCGACGTTTCGGTGGTCAATGCCATCCTCATCGGGAAAAGAAACTGTGGTCGATTGCTGGTATAGCGTTTGTTTCTTGAGGGGTTTGTGGAGATATCCGCGAGCAATTACACTAACGCGCCGGTTATGGTGCGGAAGGCCGCCGGTACTTTCCGATTTTGCACTGACTTTCGCGATTTGAACAAGATTACGCAAAAAGATGCGTACCCGATGAAAAGCGTAGACTCGATATTAGACCGTCTACGGAAAGCGCACTATTCATCGAAAATTTACTTACGTCAAGCGTATTATCAAATTCCGCTTGCTAAGGAAATCCGGAAGTATACGGCCTTTACGTTATCGGGCTCGGGACTTTGGCAATTTACGCGGATGCCGTTCGGTCTGTCGCTGCCGAGATTGCTCGACGCGTTATTCGGGCCTAAAAATGAGCCGCACGTGTTCAGTTATTTCGATAACCTAGAAATCGCTACCGAGACGTTTGAAGAGCACGTAGAGTAGATAAGTTGAATGCGGCGGAGTTAGTCGTGAATCAGCAAAAGTGTCAGTTTTTCTGCAAGAAAACCCAGTACCTAGGGTTTGTACTTGATCGGGACGGACTAAGGCCGGATCCAGAATAGGCAGCACTGATGCTGGACTATCCCTCGCCGAAAAACGTGAAACAGCTGCGCTGATTCTTGGTGTTTGGGTTATGTAAGAGCAGGAAGGGGAATTTCGAATTTCGCGCCGTAGCGTGGCGAGCGCTGCGGCGAGAGCGGTCGGGCACATGCGTGCGCCACTTAGGGCCTCTCCTTTTTGCGCGGGCTCCACAGACAGACTTCCTTGAGATGTCAAGGCGTCCTGCGACCAAGGAAGGTGCATCCCGTCCACATGTGGCCAGGGCTTCTCGTCGTGCCGTCCACGTTCGTTGCGTCTAAGATAGGAGAGCTCTCCAGCGTGCGAAAGGTACCTCGCGGCGATAGCGTTAATTGCATATAATGTAATTGCGTTTCTCTCTATTTTTTTGCCTATCTTAGAGTCTCTTCTATTTGTATAATTTTCTCTATTTATTTTATAAATAGTTCGCTTGCTTCGGCTTTTCTTTCTAATTCGTGAGAGATTTTACGCTGAGACGAGTCATATTTTTCCCACAAAATTTGTGTAATTTTTATTTGACTTCCTAACCTTTCCTCACTCATACCACCATATTAATTTCAGTACATATTTATTTTGAACTCATTAGCTTTTCTTCACTTGGGATGGTGGGATGGTATTCATCAGCCGGAATTCAGAGTTAGAAATACCGCTAGTGAAGCTATTGAGAAAGGGGCAAGCGTGGCAGTGGGGTGGTGAGCAACAGGAGTCTTTCGAACTAGTAATGCAAGTCTATTCGACCAAGCAGTGCAATACAATGGAAAGAATGGCACAGCTAAGCAGTGCGATGAACTGAGCAGCAGAGAACGCTGAATTGTAAAACTGCGCTAAATGAAGAGTGTATATAAAATGGTAGTATAAATCGAGTGAGTTAGTTGGAATGTAGTTGTCATAAGGAATCGTGTATCGGTGCTTGTATCTGTATCAATAAAGAATATTTTACACATATTTTAACATTTAAAAAGACACTGACGGAACCTCCGGTGCTCGCGAGGCCGGATTTTAATAAACCATTCATTCTGCAGACCGACACAAGCTTGCACTCAATAGCTGCCGTTCTCACGCAGGAAGGTGAGGACAGAAAGCACCCGATTCTCTATGTCAGTTGAGTGCTCACGGCGGCGGTGAAAAAATATACTTCGACCGAGAAAAGAAGCGTTAGCCGCAATCTGGGCGATAAAGAAGCTGCGTCCGTATCTGGAAGGCTATAAATTTCGTGTGATTACGAACTATTCCGCTTTGAAGTGGCTGCAGGATCTACGCGATCCGACAGGTCGGTTAGCGCGAGGGGCTTTAGAGTTGCAGCAACGGGACTTTGAGATCAAATACCATAAGGGCGCGTTAAACCACTTGCTGGATGCGTTGTCACGAGTGTTTGAGCCGGAAGAAGAAAAGGTATCAGGTTTTGAGAAGATTAAAGACCTAAAGTAACTTAAGCTGCTGATGGAAGTAGAGAAATTTCCGCTTAAATATTCGAACTAGCGTGTCAAAGGCAGAAAGCTATGCCAGTTCTGAAATGAGCCGATGCTCGATCAGATAATCAATCGGGACAAGGGTTGGCGTTTAGTAGTGACGGTAGAGCAGCGTCAGTGCGTCCTTACGGAGGCTCATTGCACACTGTCGACGGGACATTTGGGAGGAGAAAACGTATGATCGGGTGGTGCACGAGTATTACGGGAAGGGAGTGTATAATGGCGTATACAACTTTGTAAACGAGTGTGAAAAGTGCAGGATGTTTAAGGTCTCGCAAAAGAGAAAGCAAGGCCTGCTCGGCAAGAGAATAGTCGAGAGCCCTTGAGTAGTGGTAGCCACTGACTTAATGGAGTTTCCGCCGAGCAAATTGCGGAATAAATACTTGGTTGTATTCCAAGAATTATTCACAATGTGGGTGGAATTTGAGCCGATACGGAAAGTCAGTGGCTCGCGCGCTCGAAGAGCTTGTGTTATTCAGATGGAAGACGCCCCAGTATTTTCTGTTGAATAATGGAAAGGAGTTCGACAAGTATTTGGACGGACTGTTGAAGGAGTGTGTAAAGCATGCCACGACATTACCGGATCATCCTCAAGCGAACTCCGTAGAACGAAACAATCGCACCTTAAAGACGATGATAGCGAGTTTTGTGAAAGAAGACCACTGGTATTGGAATCTCCATGTGCACGAGTTTTGACATGCGGTAAACACGGCCGTAGTCGTCTTTCAAAGTCTTGCCGGGGTTTCTAAACTACGGGAGACACCCGCGGCCATTGGCAAGCTTGCGTAGAGAAGTGGAGGAGAAAACGGGTGTTGAGAGAATAAATCTGGATAATTAGGCGAATCAAATGAAGCGTCTTGATGCGCTGCGCGACTTGGTATCAAAGCACATCGATCAAGCCCATGAAAAACAGGCGAGATAATACAACAAAGGCCTGAAGGTGGTAATTTTTCAAGTGGGATCCACTTTCGGATGCATTGAAATAGTTCTCCGCAAAGCTGGCGCCGAAGGTAGTGGCGTTGAAAGCTAGTAGTGATCCGTGTCGGTAACTGGAATATGAAGAAGATGAAATGTCGAACAGATCGGGAGATCTTGCTAACGCTGGCACAGCTCGTCGGCTTAGCAACGGGAGCGAAAAGGATTTTAGAGAGAAGAAGACGCATGGGACCGTTAGGGAAAAAATGGAAACAATTCACGCTTCCCCTGGGCTTACACAAAAAATTAATTTTTTTCCGGTGAAAATGTTTTTTATATGAATACCTATATGAACCTATTTCCCCCGCAGTGATCCCGCTATTTATAATATATTATGTATATATTGATATATACGATATATATGATGCAGTTGGTCTATGCACGGAAATCATGCAGAATCTTTGATAGTTCTTTGAGAAAAGTGCATATGTGTGTATTGTTTAAAGTGATTTCCCCCATATTCATTCCATAACACTACAATTATATGTATTCAATAATCCTGCAGTGTTTACGTTTCCTTCCCGGCATATATACATGCGTGTTGTGTATTTCACCTAAGCGTGGCTTTACCGACTAGTTAGCAGAATATTGCGCATTAAACGTGTGAACGTTTTGATAATTCTGTCGTTGTAACTGTAGCTACTATTTGTGAAAACTGTGCATGACTGACTAGTTAGAAGAATATTGCGCATCAAACGCGTTAACGTTTTGATTATTTATAGTTGTAACAGTAGCTATTATTAGTGAAAATTGTGCATCAAGTTAACGTTAGCTAGATTTTTATAGTTGTAATTTTGTTTTATAATGGGTGACTACTTTATAAAAAACAAAGAGATTATATCTTTTTGGAAGAATAATAATAGTGGAAGTGTTGCTGAACAAAAAGAGGCTATAGTGAAACACGTTGTGGGTAAATTTCATTTGCAATCAACTGAAGTAATTCAGGCTGCTTTAAAACAAAGCCTCAGCAAGAGTTTTTTTAACAATTACAAACAAAATTGATAAACTCCCAAAAAACCAAACTAATTTTACACAGTTTGAGAGTGTGTATGCAGACTAGGAAAAAAGGATTTTCATTTTATGCTACATGCAACTGAACACGATTGCACTGTAACGGTTCAACTTTCCCCAGGAGACTGGATAGTCAGTCGGTTCCAGGATCTGGATAGGGGAAAGGGGCAAGAAAAGAGTCTGTTTTTATATTTTGAATAATAACAAATATATTTTTTAAGTAAAGAATAGCAATTTGGAATCAGTTGTTAAATCCCGGCTGAAACAGAAATCAATTATGCGTCTCGTTAAAAATACTTCGCCTTTACAAGTAGAATTGTTTAAACTAACGCGGTTGACAATTTATAAGAATATCTACGTGATTTCTTTACAAGAATGATTCGGTGTTTGCGGCTACGGTGTTTCGGTACGGTGGCGGTATGACGGATCGGTGGCGGGTTTTGAGGTTAGGAATTCATTCGGTACGGTGGAGTCGTGTGCGCACGGCTACATCGATCTGTATGTGTCGCGCAACAACGATCCCGACCGCTCTGTGTGCGCACAGTAATGGCCGGGATAGTGCAACGGGGTTTTGAGGTTATCCCTCGGATTTGTGGAGTCGTGTGCGCACGGCTTGGAGTGGAGCTCGAGTAGAACTGCTTATCGTGCCGCGCGATCCGCCTTATAAAGGCCGCCTGGCGCGTCGTCGCTGAGTAGCTCGTCGGCTGCCGCGCTCCGCGCTCGTGCGGACTCGCCTTTCGTTGCGCGCGCGCGCTCGCTGCGCATGCCGTGTTTATTGCGGTCGCCTTACATGTGCGAGACTCGTGTCTCGTCACAGCACTCCAACCCTGGTAATTATTTCCTTTATAGAGTATGTCTTTTGTATGGTAGATTTTAATATACTTTTTTTTAAATACTGATTGAAACTTATAAATTAAAGTCTAAAAAATGTAGATTATTATTTTTAACATAGATAGAATCCATAATATCTTTATATTCAAGTTCATTAGTTTTTGAGATGTAGCGTCGAACTTGTTATATTAAAAATCAGTATTAACCCTTTTACTAGTATACGTTTACAAAACTCTTCGCATTTTATGTTCCTTAAAAGAACAGATACACCAAATGTAAAAATATGAAAAATTAAATTTAATAGTATAATTTAACGACAAAAAAATTCACCATTTATTGCCCAATTAATGGGGAACATTTCTATCAGGGCATCTATATAAGCATATTAATAAAAAATAACATTCTTATTCATATTATAACTCTATATTAATTTTATAATATATAACACTAATTTTATAAATATATATATAT
>JAZHPH010000180.1:25350-76492 GCA_037356405.1 Nasonia oneida
AGTAGAACGGTTTGATTAAAAACCGTTCTACTCGTGTTGTTAAAAAATGTTGACAATTAAAATTTGTGTACTAATGTCAAAAATAAACAAAAATTGAATAAAACACAACGTTAATTTGAGGTTATGATGCAGCTTAGCAACGATAAATCCTAAATGTCACACGGTAGATCGAAAGCCTGAAAAAAACGAAGAAAAGTGAAAAATTTTAGTTAAAAATATCAATAATTAAAAATTTGGCTAACACGCGAAGACGGCGTGACCTTTTTTAAACGTATTTTTTGCGTACAGTAAATTTGCAAAATTGATCGCTCTATACAGACAGGAAAATTTTAATCTATCGCGCCCTCCTTGAAGTACGACCTTTTTTTATCAAATACTAACTTTTTTGCTATTAAAGTTGTTTTCTTAACAGTTTAAATTTTCGATACACCCTAATATATATATAGTAGTGTAGGGTGTTTTTTTTATTTTTTCCCTTTTTTATATGAAGGCTCAGATACATAATTTAGATTTCCATTCTTCGGAAATTTTATCAAACTTATTTCAATTCTTTCTATTTCGGATTACATCCCTGGTGAAAGTATGGACGCGATTTTTTGATGTATTGAAATTACGTATTTCTTCATGTAATTTTGATATGTGATTTGTTACGTCAGTTTGTTATGTGTTGATTTCGAACGTTTCATCACGTAATTTTATGACTTATTAAAAAAATTGAAATACTTTAACTTTATGAAACTTTTTTTCGTAATTTTAGTATGTTATTTAATTACATATATATTTGATTCGAAATCATTATACTCTTAAATATTTTAAATTTGTTAAAATGAGTGGCGATATAGGTGCTACCATGTGGATGGTAGTGCAGAAAATGGGTGCTTATGCCCCAGAAATTAATCATTTTTAATACTTTCACTAAATTAAAGAATATAAAAAAATAATATTCATAACTCATTAGCCCCTATTTCTCTACTACCATCCGCATGGTAGCACCTATATGGCCACTCATTTTAACAAATTTAAATTATTTAGGAGTGTTAAGTAGCAAGTATATAGAACTAAATATTCATGTAATTAAATATTATACTAAAATCACGTAAAAATGTTTCATGAAGTTAAAATATTTTTATTTTTCTAAAAGATCATAAAATTACGTGATGGAACGTTCAAAATCAATACATAACAAACTGACGTCACAATCACATATCAAAATTACATGAATACATATATTAGATACATCACAAAATTACGTCAATATTTTCATCAGGGATCAATCTGGTCAGCCACATTTTTTCATAACAGCCATTGCGTCTTGCAAGTGATATTGTAGATGTAGTGTGTAAATAACTAGCGCGCCCGCCAGCTTATTTTATAGCGATATTTTAATTTAGAAATTAAAATTTTTTTGCGATAACTTTACCGAAAGAGTTAATCAAAGTGAATCAGTAAATATGGAAGTGAAAAATATTTTCTATCTTTTTATTGTAAATAAATTAGATTATCGTTTTCTCTATCTGTAATACCCCAAAAAGTGAAAATTTTTTAAAGCGTTACAACTCGCAATAACTACACTGTGAAACTTCTAAAAAAAGCATGATAATTAAGAATAATAAGAGTTAGTAACTACACGAATATCCAGTTATTTCGCTAATAATTTTTTGAGAAAAAATGTAATTATAAAAAAATAAAACGTTTTTGTATACTTCCTATAAGGAAGCTTTGAATTTTGTAGACAACGTTAACCAAAAAAAGCATACATCATATTGAAAATTTGGATTTCGATAGATTTTCTTATTACTTTAATTCTAATATTGCCAAAATGATTATGACATAGGCGTATACATAGTTTAGTAACATAAGGCTCTCGAGCTAACAGTCAACTTCCAGAGTAAATAAAATATATCTGTTTGAAGTCACGCAGCCCGTTTTTAATTATCAACTCAAGTATGGTAATCACGTATTAAACAAAAAAAAGTTATCCATTTTATTGAAGACAGTGTTCTCTGATTCGCTACACGTACTGCATTCATGTTTCAGCATGCAGTAAAATAAGAATGTTTCATGATGAACTTTGAACTTTGAAAAAAATGGATAAAAAAGTTTTATGGATCAAAGCTGTCTTTTCAATGAAGCAATTTCGGTTATGACTTGGTAAATTTTAAGGTGACTTACAGAGTGATCTCTAATCCAAGATTCGATACTTGATTCAGGTAAATAGTAAGCTTTGATATATGTTGTGACAAATTCTTGGTGTGGCATAGGGCGTAGTGCTGTTATAGTTTCAAATTTTGCTACAAACTGAGTGAAATCAAGTTGCATCAAGGCACGACCTTCATTTGAACATCTTTTTATTGCAGAAAAACTATAAAAATATGCAAATATAATACCTTTCATTATAATTATCATTATATTTTTGTTCACTTTACCCTTCTACTAGTAAATAAGTTAAAATATCTGATGTGCTTTCCCAAATTGATTCACTCACTTCCTTCGTTAAAGGTACATTGCATTCAATAACTGATATTTTTTCCTTAATGATTCGAATATCCTAAAATAAATACAAATAATTTTTCCATATACATTCAAGCTAAGGATGATGTCAACTCAAAAATTAATTATTAATACTTATACCTCTATTAAAAAATTTATATAACTATTATGTTGAGACATGATGTCTTTCAATTCCCAATCTTCTTTAGTAATTGAAAATATAATGTGTGGTACATCAAAAGCTCTCAATATAGCTGCCATATAAACAGGTTTTCGTAATGCAGTTGTAAGAGGAACACATTGAAAATAAGATTGGTTTAAATCTATTTTTTCTTGATCATCTATAATAATAGAATTTAGATATAATTGAAACGATTCGTATTGGTGTCCTAAAAATATCAAAGATTCTACTGCAACTATGCGTTCAGTAAGACCAAATACATTTTTTGAATCATCTAAATTTATTACTGAAGAACGATGCGGTTGACAAACTTTATGCTTCAAAGGGGAATTTTTGATCTCACTTATAATTAAATTTTCTTTTATACGAGAAATTGTACGCTTTAAGTTTGTTCCAAGTGTAGTATTGAATTCAGTATTTATCTGTAAAAAATATGTACTCTAAGAAGTAATATATAACAATTTCTTACTCATATTTAATGAAATCGTGATGACAAAATTTTGCAATAAATTAAAAAAAATCAAAGTATTTACGTATGTATGGGTATATGCGTTATTTGTTTGCTTTCCCACGTATATGAACCACTGATGTGATTTTATTATTTATTTCTACGCCCCGTACTTTATGTTGTCTAGGTGTAAAAAATATTCAAGGAAGACGTCTAGGTGTACAGGTTGACCTATGAAGAGGTCGAGCTGGTGCACTCCGTAGTTCATGTTGTATAGGTGTAACAAGTAATCAAGGACGGTGCCGAGGTGTACAGGATGGCCGAGGACGAGGCGTTGGTAGTGTGCTCCGTAGTATTTGGTGTCTAGGTGTAAACAATATCGCTCAAAACGAAATGAAATCTGTATAAACAAAACTTTTAACCAAAGGAAATAAGGGTTAGGCGCGTTTTATGCATTCCATGTTATGTCATGCATGACAATAACATAGTGTAACAGAATAGCATTATTTCGTTTACAACGAAATTACAGATTATAAAAGAACTGAGATCAATAAAAAAGTCAGGTTTATTAGAATTTTTTTTAATCATAATATAGCAAACATAAAATTGCCGAGTTCAATTAAGGGCTGAGTCAAATGATTGCTAACTTAAACGTAAGCAATATATCGATTAATTACAAACAACTCTCGATACTTACTACGTAACTTGCTATGCCCGTTTTATTTTGTTCATAGGTGAACAACTAAAATAGTATTTTTGTAACACAAGCACGATTTTTGTGTTTTTCTGACCTATTAAGCGGGACTAAAGTAACTTTGTTCAGACCGTTGGGCAAACAAAAATTTTAGCGGACGTTTTTCATTTTTTTTGGCCGCATATGGGGCATATCAATATACGTATATGTGCGTGCGTATAATTGAAATAAGAATTTAATAAGTGTATATACACAAATAAAATATGCAGAAAGTTACTGATTGACAGTACCGTAAATGAAATGTAACGGGCATGGCAAATTTCATAGTAAGTATCAAGAGTCGTATGTAATTAATCGATATATTGCTTAAGTTTAAGTTGGCAATCATTCGACTCAGACCTTAATTGAACACAATAGTTTTCTGATTGCTATATGTTAAGTGACAAACCTTCTCGATTATAAAATCAAGAGTTAGCAAGAATGCTAGAATCTTCGACACTTAACGCATAGTATAGTAATTTGCCACACAATCACCCTCGCACAACAATCTTCCCTCACTCGAGCACACGCGCGTGCAAAGCTAGCGCGGCAGTTTTCGAGGCTTACGGCGCTGCCAGTGGAGGAAGATGGGACTGCTCGTGGGAGAAAGCTACTCTCTCCTCCCTCAAGCCAAGCGGCGTCAGACGGATTCAGCCAGCCAAGCGCGCGCCTCTCAAGATAAATTTTCAATGCAGTTCCATAATTTAACTTTGAGTTAGGTTTCATAGCATTTTGTTCACATCGTTTTATTACTTTCGTTGTGTTAATTCAATTTCGGCAGCAAACGACTTATTTTATTATGACCACACCAGGAACAAGAAAAGTCCACAAATCTAAGAGAAAATATGAAAAAAAATGAAATCAGATTTGAGTTGATGTTTATTCATTAGGACCATTTTCCTTTACTATCGTTATTTTGAATATCTCTTTCTACTGTTCATCAGAACGTTTTGTCTGGACGTCCTTGGAAATAATCAAGGTAAGATTTTAAGTAAATATATTACATAAAATTCTTCATACTATAACGGGACAACAGTCGAGTTGAAACTATTCTAGTTTTGCTCACCTATATGGAAGTAAGCGTAAAACTATATTATGATTAAATAATGTATTGTGTCCCAAGGAAGTAAAGTGGCTTTTTGAGACCAAGTATGGAGTTTGCAGTACGAGTCGAAAGCAAGGTAGCACGAGCCGAGAGCAAGTGCGTCTCTTAGCCCAAGACAAGTACTTTAAACCACACGACGTCAGAAAGCCCGCTTAGCCCTTGGTGCACACCATTGTTTTTGTGACGCATGTATGGATTTTCACGTTTTTCATGGCTATAAAGCGAAAGTAAATTTGCTGTTTTTTACACAGCCACTTCACAGCCATGAATATTTAGAAATAATATAGCATTATTGTTTATTAACATTTTCATTAATTAACAGAAGTATTAATATATATTGAAATCCTTAAAATTTTCAAAATTTTAAAAACCCTCACAAACTTAAAATTTGCAGTTCACAATAAAATTTCGTCAGCAGGCAGAAAAAGTGAGCAGCAGGCAAAAAAGTCCGCAGCGAACAAAAAAAAATGTTTTTACCCATGAACGACTTTTTTGCCCACTGTCAAATTTTTTTGTCCGCCGATAAAAGAACTGATATTAACACCCGCTTAATAGGTACGAAAATCATGCATGTATTACAAAATAGTATTTCGTGTACCAAGGGCGTAAAGTGGACTTTTTTTAGGCCAAGTGTAGAGTACGAGTCAAGGAGACTTAGCCGGAGCAGAGGGCAAGATCGTTTACGAGCCGCAGACCAGTACTGCAACCCACAAGAGGCCGAAAAGCCCACTTAGCCCTTGGTGCGCATTATATATTTTTTTAATGCATGTACTGATTTCCGCGTCTACGTACACACACACGCGCATGCGCACGGGGAAGCCTGACACCCGTATGTGGCGCGTCTCTCGGGTGGCGGATGGGGGAGAGCTTGCTGGGGTATATACCTCGGAGGGTAGAGTAGAAATAAAATATGCTCCGTGGACCAAATCAGGCCGCCGTGTTTGCCGTGCGGTGCGACCCGTGAGCTGCCAAAAGGAGATCGTGGGTGGGGAGGCAATCTAAGGTTGCGAGCCAAAGTGACCTGAACCACCTTTGGCTCCCGCTGACGGCAAGACGGAAAGCCTGTCACATAGCGAGTACCGGTCAATCAGCTAAGGCGAGTGCGTGATATTGCTTGGTGTCTGCCATAAACTCTCCAGAGGGCCAAGCACTTTGTTTGGGGTGGGAGGTTCAAGAGAGTGGAGGAGGCTAGGACAGTATCGCGTACTATACCCTGATATAACGTTCCGAGTCTGGCACCGCTTACAGTCATGTGTTGGGGCCATGTCAGCTGCCTCCATAGACGTGGGGATTGCGGGTAATCGGACACATACCGGGATGCAGACTATCATCGAGCATGGATAATTTAACCAAGCAAGGAGAAAAAGCAAGAAAAGGAGCTCGAGATCTGGAATACAATCCATCGCATCCAACTTTCATAAGTCTGTTAAAAGCGATCTATTGGCGATTATGATCCAGGTTAAGCAACATAAAATAGGACAAGAGACGCTGGAAAAGAGCAAGGAGAGACTTGGATTGATGCTAAGTAACGCGGACAAGGCATTACAGACGATAGAAGCATCAAACGCGGTGACGACAAAAACGCTAAATGATACGCTAAGAGAACAAGGAAAGATAAGGAAGTAGTCTCTGTGGTAGTCACATCAAAAATCTAATCACAGCAGTCTTCGGAAAAAAAGGCAGACCCACCCTGGCAGGAGGTTATCACCAGAAAAGAGAAAAAGAAAGAAAAGAAGAGGAAAAAGGATATAAATGAAGGCACTGGTGCCAAGAATAAAAATGGCACTAGAAAACCACGAGAGAGACCCACCAGGCCTGATGCTTTTGTTATAAAAGCTGCTGAGGGAAATTCGTACGCTGATATTTTGAGGAAAATAAAAGTAGACCCCAATCTGACGGTACTTGGTAACATAGTAAATAAAATACGCAAATCTGTGGCAGAAGATCTTCTTTTGGAGCTACGACGCACTAAGGAAGTGAAAACGCAGGAACTTTAAGAAGCGGTTAAAGCAGTGCTGGTAGACGAAGCTACAATCAAGAAGCTTCAGCATGAAGTTGTCTTTAAAATGAAAGACTAACCACAATGGTCGAGTACTCCTGGAAGTATTTGTTCTCGTGGATTTGGTTCTAGTTAACTAAGGATGCACCCGCACCTTTAGAAGAGGAGACGCAGGTTCTATTGTCAACCTGATATTTGTTAGCAGCATCCTTATTGGCTCAGTTGATTCATGGACAGTAAGTGAGCACTACATACATAGTGATCAGCAGGCCATAATATTGGAGGTAGGAATATCAAAACAGGGACCCAGCGCGAGTACAACGACCGATAGAGTTAGTTGGAAAACGAAGAATTATGATATGGAGATGTTCCCGTTAGCACTAGAGGAAATGCAACTGTCTGGAACGGCGAACAGCAAGGCGGAGCAGGTGACGGTAAACATTACCCGAGCATGTGACGCTGCCATGCCTCGAAGAGTGGCATACAGTAGATGACCACCAGCATACTGGTATGACAAGGAGATTGCGAGTGCACGTAGCGAGTGCCACTGGACCAAAAGACGAGAACAACGGACGAGGAAAAGATACTATAAAACTGGTAGAGGCCAGGAAATAGTAGATGCTTGTAAACAAGAAATAAAGGACGCTAAAAGGAGTCTTAAGAAGGAAATCTGCGAAAACAAACGACGGTGCCTTAAGAAATTACAGGACGAGGTTGAACAAGACCCTTGGGGTCGACCGTATAAAATAATAATAAGGAAGATTAAAGAAAGCTACGTGCCCCCACCAAAGTACCCGGAACTATTACACCGGGTAGTGACCACATTGTTCCCCAGGCAACTGGAAGAGCCAAGTGTCATCAAAAGAGGTGTGAATAAAGAGGCTATTCCACCGATCACAATTAAGAAATTGTTAGCCGCCTGCAGAAGAGTAGGAAACAACAAGGCTCTAGGGTCGGATGGCATTACAAATATTGCATTAAAGCATGCCATTCACGCTCATCTAGAGGTCTTCGTAGACTTGTACAATGCATGTCTAGAAGAGGTAACATTTCCCACTAACTGGAAGAAACAGCGACTAGTGCTTTTGCCAAAAGGAAAGAAACCACCCCAGAAGTCCTCATCATACAGACCAGACATGCTGGATACCCCGGGCAAGATCCTGGAACGCATTATCTGCGTCAGAATGGATCATTTTATAGAAGGGAAAGGTGGATTAGCGGAAAACTAATATGTCTTCAGAAAGAATCATTCAAACCTGGACGCAGTTAGTCTAGTGATTGACACTGCATAAACAGCGATAGAGGGGAAAAGATGGAAGGGAGGAAAAAAAAGTGAAATACACGAGGCACTCCGGAAGCTAGATGTGCCTTTATATATACAAAGGATGATGCCCGACTACTTGAAAGACAGAATCTTATTATATGACACTAAGGATGGTACCAAGATCGAGAAAGTTACAGGAGGCATCCCCAATGGTCAATACTTGGCCCACTGACTTGGAACATCATGTACGACGGAGTACTAAAGCTACAATTACCTGAAGGAGCAACAGTCGTGGGATTCGCTGACGACATAGCAGTAGTGGTAGTAGCAAAACTTAAAGAAAGGGTAACAGACACAGCTGAAGAGTCAACCCGTATAATACACTAATGGCTAACAGAGACGGGTCTGGAATAAGCCAGTCACAAAACGGAAGTTATTTTTATTTCTAGTAGGAAGAAGATGGAGGAAATCACACTGACGGCGGATGGGCATGAAATCGTTTTTCAACCAACCATTAAATACTTGGGCAACACCATCGATGCAAGACTAAGTTTTAAACAGCATCTGGAAATAGTTGCTCCCTTCAAAGAGTAGCACTATTGAAATTTCCCGTCATAAGTAGCACAACTCATTTCACGCACGCTAGACTAACACGACTTGCGCGTTCCCGCGAAGAGTAGCACAACTCGCACATTTGCCGCGAAAACTAGCACAACTCAAACTTTAAACAACCAATTTCTATAAATATTTCCCGATTTTAGCGAAACTGTCCCTAATGAACATTTTCAAATATTCACAATTTACAACTTTTTACCGAATTTAAAATTGTTTTCTCAAATACAATAGTTTTTTACAAACAGATATTTAAATTGTTTACTTAATTTAGAAATTTCCAAAATTTTTCAAAACTTCGAGGTTTGTCTGTCTTTGTCCAAGATTTTCATGATTTTAACTAACCCAATAACCCAATAAAAACGTAAAATACTCACATTTTAAGTAATATAAAGTCGCGAGTTGTGCTACTCTTCGCGAAAAATCGTGAGTTGTGCTAGTTTTCGTTGGAAAATTTGAACTGTGTTAGTCTTTGTAGGGAGCAACGAAATAGTCAGTGATAAGGCAGCAAAAGTTGGCGCTGCTCTATCACGATTGATGCCAAATGTAGGAAGGCCATGTAGCGAAAATTACTTTTAGCCAGTGTAAGCACATCGATTATGCTATACGGAGCCCCAATATGGGTAAATGCGATGCAAGTGAAATCGTATGCACGAAAGTTGACTACCGTGTATAGACGAAGTGCACTAAGAGTGGCGTCCGCTTACCGTACGGTATCGGACGATGCTGTTTGCATTATAGCAGGCATGTCGCCTATTGACCTTTTAGCGTTGGAATTAAAGGACGTATATGAAGCTAGGAGACGATCGAATGACAAAAGCCATGAGATCTGCGATGCCGCAAAAAAGAAGACGATGGCTGAATGGCAAACCAGATGGGACGCTAGTGGCAAGGGGCTATGGACTTATTACCTTATACAAAGGATATAAGACTGAATAGGAAGAAGACATGAGAAAGTTAACTACTACCTCACGCAGTTTTTGACCGGGCACGGATGTTTCCAGGCGTACCTGCATCGGTTCTGTTGTAATATGTGAATTTACGAACGCGAGCATAGTGCGCATGGCTCGCGTATATACAGTAAGCGCATACTATACTGTACACTCGGCTTCGTTGAGTCAGACTATGCTACGCTGAACTATACTCTCTCTTGCTTGTAAGACTCTAAGCTGAGCAGACGTACTGCCGACTATGGCAATTGCCATGTATCAACAAACAATTATTACTTATTAACATTACCCTCAGTGTTCTCAATTTACCCACGGATTTCAACAGGTTCAAACTAGACGGCTGTCCGAACTGCCCAATATGTTCGGATGCAACAGAGGATGTTGAGCACGTCTTTTGCGAGTGCTCACGATATCATCAGGAGCGAGAAGATCTTAGAGGTTTACGGCCGCGCCTGTCAGGAGCATATGCCAAAAAATCTCATTAATATAACTCATTTTCAAAAATTTACATTTGAATAAATATTTAACTCAGTATACAGTTGAACACACTTCAACGTTAAAGTGACAGTTAAATTTGAATAATAAGTATGGGCTATATAAAAAAAAGGTGAGATAAGATTAGCTGACTTGTGGTTATTGAAAAAAAGGTTACTATTTTCAAAATTATTATATTAATGCACACTTGCGGTCCCGGCGTCTCATAGTTTATCGATGAAACATTCGAATTGTTATTATTAAGGTGTAAATCTGTTAAATCATATTAAAATTACAACATTTTTTTATTATAATCTAAAAGGAGCTTTGCTTTATTGTAAAAATCTTTAAATATATCCGTAAAAGTTTACAGCAAAGAAAAAATCTCAACCCCAATTTAATAATTTGCAAAAATAATAAGTATTTTTCGAATCATATTGGCTTTACGACTTTTTTTACCATAAACTTTTGCGTTGTATGGATGAAGTGTTTTATTGAATTTCTATGTTTTCATTAAAAAAGCGATAAATGTGCATATTTGCGTGGGAAATGATCGTTAAGTAATTAATAAGTTGTTTTAAGTCAGTACACATCGTAGACTATAAGACGACGGGACAGCAAGTGCGCATTAAAATAATATTTTTGAAAATAGTAACCTTTTTTTAATAACCTCTAGTCAGCTGATCTTATCTCACCTGTTGATCTTTAATGCTTAATGCTTGACATATATAAAACTGATTTCACTACATTTATTAACGTATATTTATAATTATATACAGAAACTTTGCAAACTGCAAACACTTGGCATTTCTTTCATAGATTTCATAAATTATGAAGGAGAAATTAGAATAGAATTATACATCTTGCCCTTACATGCTTCTTATACAAATGTACAGATTTATGAAGATGCCCTGGTAGTCTTATTAATGCTTATCGGTAAACTGTTGGCCAAAGTGACGTTTTTAGTAGGTTTGTTCGCCAACCATAATCAACTGTTAGGTTATTTTCTACCAGGGTGGAAACCAAACTTATAGTTGCCAACATTTAATTGCTAACAGTTTGAATTTTTTACATAGTAATTTGATGAAAAACCGTAAAATCATCGCTTGGAGCCATATAACCACGGGAGTCTTAAATACCAGTCCTCTTCCTATAAGACTCTACCTAGTCATTACCATACTCTATTTAATAGAAGCTCTACTAGTATATATATTAGTAGATACATTTTTTATCGCTCTATTATCTTGAAGAAGTTCTATTTGTCTTCTGATTGGTCGGTTGAAAAGCGGCGCGTTTGCAATTCGAATTTAAATTAAAAGTAGTATTTAAAATTTTATAAAAATGAAATGTCCTCATTTTTGTCACTACTAAAAACTTAGACAATTTTGAATTCTCATTGAAATATGTGATTTTATTGTTGAATGATTATTAATCAAGCAATTATAAACAAAATTTTTTTTTATATTAAAAGGCTTAACGTACCCGTGTACCGTGAAGCCTCTCATATATTTATCCAATTACTTAACATTTTCTTCCTCCACATATCCTCTATTATATTAGAGGGCTTAACGTATCCGTGTTCCGTGAAGCCTCACATATCTTTTTAAAAGTACTTAACATCCTCTTTCGCTATATACCCTCTATCATATTAACGGGCTTAACGTACCCGTGTGCCATAAAGCCTCCCATATCTTTTTCCAATTACTCAATATCCTTTATTATATTAAAGGGCTTAATCCTTCACGGCTTAACGTACCCGTGTGCCGTGGAGCCATATAGAATTCAAACAATGATTGAAAAGCGCCGCTTTTATGCAAGATTTTAAACGATAATTAAAAAGCGTGTATCCATTTTGCTCTTTGTTATTGCAAACTTTTAATGACTTTATCGAGTTGCTTCTACTTTACTTCAAATGTTAGTTTATCACACAAGTAAAGAAGTATAATAAATGCGCATGAATAATTCTTATTGACTAATGTGCTCTATCTGGCAAGGGTAGTTTCGGACGTAGACAAATACTACTATGATACTCAGTAAATATTATTTGCAGGTCACTCCTCTATCGTAACGAGGGCTTGTTAGATTTGTGTTATACTTGTAAGTGTTTGTTACTTATTCTAGAGTTTTGCAAATTGGTTGTACCTCTTTTGAGAAAAAGTAATTGCGTAAATATTCTGTGGGTTATTCATTTTTTTATTACTCCGGTATATGAGAAGGCAGGCAACTGATTTTTCGTAGTTCGTCCTACCGTTGTTAACCAGAAAATGTTACGAGTAAAGAGCAACGAAAAAGTCAGACTCCATGCTTGAACCGAGATTATCTGACTTGCAAGGCAGACGTTCTGTCGTCGCGCCACGGCCGCCACCGCATTGCACTCTTCAACTCGGCTTCTTATAGTAATTAAAAACCCTTGACGTATGTACACACGTGATAACATAATACCATCACACAAAGTCAATTATGAATCATAAAATTGTCAATTGTCGAGTCCATTAACTATGTTATGTTTCCAATTAAAACTGTTTGTAAAACATACATTTTATCTTAAGACCATATTTTAGATACTTCTAATAAATTTGATTCAAAAGAAATATAATGTCTACAAAAATTTACAGTGTATGTCAATAATATTATGTAACATAATAATTTCGATTGCAACAAAATAACAGATCTCAAAAGAACTAAGATCAATCAAATTAAGTAAATTATAGTATTTCAAATAATATAAGTAATGCAATGTTATAATAATATTACAATATTATTTAAATGATAATATAACAAACACAAAACTGTTGGGATGAATTAAGGGGGTCCTACAGTTATTATAAGAATATATCGCCGAGAAAACCTTAAAAAATATTAAAAAATCGCATTTTTCGAGGCTCTCCCGGCGACATATTTTAATGATAATCCGAAACTTTGCATAATGATAGATAATTACATTATAGAGGGCAAGTAACTCTTGGTTTTTTGTAATTTTGTTTTATTTAATTGTTATAAGAAAGTTAATTATTTTTTTGTCTGCCATTTTGTGGCGTGAAATTTAATTTTTTAATTGACTTTCAGACCCTCTTAAGGGAGTACTACCGGTAGGAAATTGACGATTCAAAAATTAATGGAATTTTTGCCATAGGTAGATTCTACTTAAACTAAAACTCAGATAAAATTTGGTAAAGGTTTTGGAGCCTGGGGAAAAGTTATAAACATTTTAATTTCCATAAATCTGCACATTTTGTTTTAACTCATAATTTTATAAAACTGACTATTCAGAATTCATTGAAATTTTGCAGGGCGTTAATTTAAGAAATAACAATTAGTTTAAGCTGTTATAGGCAAAGATTCTGAGCCTGTGAAAAGAGAAATAAAAAAATAAAATCTAATTTTTTCGGGTAAACAGCTGTTTACACATAAGACGCGGTATCTATATGGCAACGTCGCAAGAGGTTAGAATGCGCGCGCTTTTCAAAACGCCAGGAACTTGCTCGAGTAACTACAGCAGCATCATTCTCACGTATAGCAGCAGAATCATCCTCAGAAGTAGCAGCGTTAGTAGTTAGGTTAGGGATTTTGAAAAATCCATGAACATGTATTTGTTTTCTCTTTTCCTACTGGATCAAGCATATTGGCATGCATGTTATACTTGAATGTATACACAAACAGCATACGAACAAAATAGATATTACTATATATATATATATATATATATACATATATATATATATATATATATATATATATATATATATATATATATATATATATCGGGCAGTGATAAGGAATATTTAGTGCCAACTGTGCAGTATAATAGTGCTGTAAAACATAAAAAATTAATGACGCGTAAAGACAGATGCTACCTGTGCGCGAAACAATTTTATGTACAGACCGTACGCTGGAGTTACAATTTAATGTTTAAAATTTGGATGTGCCCGTGCTGTTTGCTTAAAAAGAAACAGAGGTTGACAGACACTCATCGTGACAATTGTTAGTGAAACTTTTCTTGTGTGCGTGAACAAATTTTGTGTTGTGCGTGTGTGTGTGTGTGTGTGAAGGTCACTTTACACACACACACACTTAAATAGAACACCACGTATTTTGACTCGCGACCACTCTTTAATTCAGGCACCATGGCATGTTTTCTACGCCATATTAAAACTTTACCCGTTGGTGACCTAAATAAACGTTCGGCACTTTGCAATGGCATCCGATGCGTCCGATACAGGCGATAATAATTAGGCCACATTAATATCTCCACAGCGCGAAAATTTAGTTCCCACAACGGCGTGTTTGGAACATCGTACGGTAATCGCGAACGAGGAATTAATTGCATGCTTAACAGCTCCGGAAGTGGTGGAACGATAGCATTTAACACCGGTACCTGCTGCTTGATCTGTTGTCTATCAATCTCGAGATCAGCAGCAGCAGCAGCAGTTTTTTCGTCGTCCGGCAGCATAATTATTCTTTCACACACACACACACACACACACACGCACAACACAAAATTTGTTCACGCACACAAGAAAAGTTTCACTAACAATTGTCACGATGAGTGTCTGTCAACCTCTGTTTCTTTTTAAGTAAACAGCACGGGCACATCCAAATTTTAAACTTTAAATTGTAACTCCAGCGTACGGTCTGTACATAAAATTGTTTCGCGCACAGGTAGCATCTGTCTTTACGCGTCACTAATTTTTTATGTTTTACAGCACTATTATACTGCACAGTTGGCACTAAATATTCCTTATCACTGCCCGATTGTTCGTTGTCCGCGTTGTAGCCTGTTGAGTCTTTGCACAATACACTAGGGTATACTCCGTTTACTCTGCCATCGGTGCACTTACCCCTGTAATTTCTTATGATTACTCGGACAGAGTTAGGCGGACACTGATGCATGCTCTCTTTCAGAGGTGTGATGCTACGACAACTTATTAGTCCCTTAACATGTGCGATCCCACGCTCACACCTTACTCACTCTCGTTTTGCTGATGCTTCGAAAATTCAGGAACAATGCTCGAGTCGCAAGAGATTTGAACGTGCATTAAAGTACGTACTATGCAGCTGCGTCTTCTTACTCATTCTTTTTCTTGGTATAGCTACGCAGGAGCATCTTCTTAGTCATTCCCTTTTTTCACTGACCAGCAGAGAAAAGAAATTCGACACCGATACTGTCTAAAACCCGAGATATTCACACGTGAATCTCTAGTATAATCATGCAGCTGCTCAGTCATGATTCTCAGTCATGATTCTCGAGAAAAAATAATTGCGCATTTATCAACGAGCTTAGCGCATATAATATTACTTAAATAATGTCTAAAACTTTATTTTGACTATGTGTATGGATACTGAGCCCTTATAATCGCTTCTTGTAAGAGAACCAAAATGCTTTTACTTTTTCGATAACTCCAATATTTACATAGTTATTGAAACTTTTTCAATTTTACTTATTTTACGAAAATTTAGTTGTTGACCTATAGCAATGATTTTTTAACTGTACACGTATTTTTGCACACTTTATCGAGTGGCATTAAAGAAAAATTGAAATTTCCAAAATTCACGATTTTTTTCTGGCTGAATTCCGTAGGATATCGTATAACACAGTCAAGCATTGCGCTCTCTTTTCTTATTGTTTTTTCTTTCAAACCATAATTCTCACTCTGCAATTAAATGCACACACAGGAACACTTTTGTCCGCATTCAACACGTGCAAGGGCTATCAGCGTTTTATTTTTTAAAAGAAATTATTGAACGAATGTCCCTCTACTAATCATTCTAAGAAATCCTTGCATAAAACTTTCTTTTCTTTAGCTTTCATGTCGCCTGGAAATATGAGGACTCACAGGTGTCGTTCTAAGAAACCTTTGCAAAATACATTCTGATAAACATATGTACACCTGACTGTCAATAAGCAGCATGAGTCTAAAATAAATTGTCTTCTATTAGCAGTATCAACGAAAAAAAGAGCGTGGGATTTTGCACTGCATCCCC
Organism: Nasonia oneida; assembly: GCA_037356405.1. Taxonomy (NCBI): domain Eukaryota; kingdom Metazoa; phylum Arthropoda; class Insecta; order Hymenoptera; family Pteromalidae; genus Nasonia; species Nasonia oneida. The sequence goes on from JAZHPH010000180.1 coordinate 41,589, forward strand.
GCCGTTTACCCTGCACCGAGAGAGTATTTAAAGAGCTCCGCTCGATGGTCTTGCCAGTTTCCTTTAGATAGTCAAAACATTTTTTATACAGAATGATTCGAGCAAGTGTGACACGTTTAGTAAAAGTTTTGCGTGAAGCATTGAATATTGCGAGAGTTCTAGATCCGTACATTCGTACGATGTGTGATGCAGTGTGGGCTTCAGATCTTCAGCAGCAATCAATAGATAATTTATGTAGAAAGCTGCGTTTTCTTCTTCTACATTGTAGAATAACCACGGTCTATCGTATGTTCACTAATGACCTAGTCCGTAATCCGGATGTTCTGTCGATTGCTCTGGAAAGCATACACCAGCGTAATGATCATGAACATCCACTAGCGCATATAATGTTTCGCCGCCAATGTAAGTATGAGATATTAACGTTTTACAATCATATTGATCATTTCAATTAGTCTGAGCTTTACTAAATTTTTTTCAGTAATTAACGAGATGATGAGAGATACCAGGGGTGATGCAATCATAATGGCGTTTAATGAGCACCAGTTACAAACTTCCGAAACAAGCAATATTACTTGTAAGTATTGAGTCTTTTTTAGCTTAATTACACGTTTTGACTGTCTCAATACTTAGATTCAGAGTCTAGTCAACGACAACAAGAACAGCATAATCATCAAGATAATATATCGAACGGTGAATGGTGTAAATGCGATATAGATGATTTTTCTTTTTTTCCTAATTATTCAATTATGGCACATACATCTACTCTAGTTTTTTTAGAAGCTGTTCCATCGACGTCTGACAACCAGCAACAGCAGCAGCTGTCAAACGAAAATAGCCGTAACTATTAAGCTTGTCAATATAGATTTTATTCTATTCTTTTTTACACTATAATGCAAAGCTTAATACTTAAGTTTCAGAGTCGTCAATAGAGAGAGGTCGCACACGCAGAAGACGGGCCAGTAGTAGCAGTAACAGTAGTAGTTCTAATAGTAGTACCAGTAATTCTACTACCAGTAGTAGTTCCAGTACCATTAGTAGTAACGGTACAGACACAGCTGAAGAAGGTAAGATTAAAATAGTACTTAAGTTTTTTTGTTACGTTCAATTGATTTTTTAAACTATCTTGATCAATTTATAGGCGTTTCTTTACAGACTGGTGGAGGAGACGAGCGCCCTAGATTTATAATTGAAAATGAATCAATACAATTTTATCGTTACTTTGGATACAAGGGTAGAGTAGTATATATACCCCAGCATCCAGTGAATGCAGACTTTTACGTCTGGTTGGAGGGCTGTGTACAAGAACTTTATCGAAATATTTCCGAGAGAGGTCGACCAACGGACTTTGTCGGTATCACGATTAATTCGGCACAGTTCAATCATGGTCCCATCTGGCTGTCATTTAGACTTATACAAAACTTCCAGCTTAAAGATCTCTGGAATCTATTAAAAAGTGCTGTGCAAAATGTAAAGGAATTAAATGTTAATGAAACATTGTCTGTTAATTGCGCTGTTGTCGAAGGTGTAGTGGGTCGTGGGCGAGTGCGGTTAACCTTGGAATCAGTGCATAAAAAATCTATATTGACAATTAATAATAACAACAATCTTTGTCTACCGCGGAGTTTAGCTGCTGGACATGCCTATGCCGTCAGAGGACAAATAGGCTCTAGGGTACTTCATAGATATTGGAATAAGATTCGTCAAACGCAAGGAAGAATACAGAATACAGAAAAACGCTGCCATGGAACTTGTGAATTTAGCGAGTGTTCAAGTACCAGATGAAGGATGCCGGCTCCCAGAAATCCGTAAGTTTCAAGAATTTTTTTCTACTCATGGTACGGCAATCGTGGCTTATAATTTTTCAACGTTTGGTCGCGGAAACCCACCAATATATGACGGCATACAAACTGTGAGCGAAACTAACGGAAATGTCGCACATATATTACGAATGATGTATTACGAGCGAACGAATCATTATGAGCCGATATTAAATCTCGTTGGAGCGTGTGGTACCGACGGCTATTGTATACCATGCAACAAAGCGTATTGGCGAGCTGAGGAGCATAGATGTTCCAACAATTGCTACAAATGTTTTTCATCGCCACTATGCAGTCTGACGGAAAAATCTCATAGCATGTAATAACTGTTTACGATTATTTTTTGGCAATGTTTGTTTGAATAACCGTACTAAAATCGGATCATATAACAGAAATAGTAATGTATGTACGAAAGTAACACTTTGCCAAACTTGTTTTAAAATAGTTAAGGAAATAAAACATATGAATGCGGTGTGTCTTTCTGTACAACATGTAAATTACGTTTACCTATTAGGCATCTATGCTATATACAGCCAATCAAACGAGCGACCCGTTCAAAACCAACTATGTTTTTGTTCTATGACTTTGAAACGCAACAATCTCTCCCGGTGCTGAGCGACGAAGAGAAAAAAGTACATGTTCCGAATTTGTGCGTTGTACAGCAGGTATGTACAGATTATATAGAGATTGAAGATATTTTAATTAGATGTGTGGTATTCGGGAATATGTGTTCGATCATGAGCCAATAAAACAGCTTGTTGATCTTGCATTAGCACCAAGAGAGCGATTTCAACAAGTCATATGCATAGCACATAATTCTCAAGGATTCAATGCGCAATTCATATTTAAATATGTTGTTGAGAAATTCGATCAAGATCGAGTCGTGCCATCGGTTGTCATGAATGGCTCAAAAATAATTTTAATGGAGGTTCTACAATCAAAGTTCATTGATAGTTTAAATTATTTTCACATGCCTCTTGTCAGCTTACCGAAAGCCTACGGTTTACCCGAAATGGAGAGAAGGTATTTTCCCGCATTTATTCAATACTGTCGAAAATCAGGCTTACGAAGGTCCTCTACCGCCCCTTGACACGTATACTCCAGATACAATGAGTAGCAAGGAACGAGAACGATTTTTAAAGTGGTACGACAAACAAGTGCAAGATGGATACGTGTTTAATTTCCAAAGAAAAATTTTAAAATACTGTAAACAAGATGTGACCATTTTGAGATTGGCGTGCTTAGCTTTTCGCGAAACCTTCATGAAATTCGATGTAGACCCTTTCACTGAAAACACAACTATAGCCTCTTCTTGCATGCGAGTGTTTAAAAAGAAATTCTTGAAAAAGGATCAAATTCGTATTATATAACCTCGTGGTTACAGATTGACAGACAATTAGTCTAAAATTGCTATACACTGGCTCACCTGGATGGAGCAGCAAGTTCTTCATCGTGACATCGAGCATGTGGGGCGGGGACAGGAAAAAAGACTACCAGAAAGTATCGTGGTTGATGGTTATTGTGCACCGCAAGGCGAGGATGAAAACCGTGGTATAGTGTTACAGTGTCACGGCTGTTTTTGGCACGAGTGTCCCCAATGTTATAGAATAAACAGAGATACAAAATTAGCGAGTGGTGAGTCGATGGATGAAGGTCAGCCAATTATCAGTTAATTGAAAAATGGGAGTGTCAGTTTAATCATGAGATATCGCAAAATGAGGAACTCCATCATTTTATTCGTGAAAATGTGGGGAATGTAAGACGAAAACCACTTGATCCACGAGATGCATTTTTTGGCGGACGCACAGGTAACACAGTCAAGTTGTTTGATTGTCAGGGTCGAGAAAAGATCAAATATATTGATGTGTGTTCACTTTATCCATTTATTTGTAATCGTGGTGTCTACCCCATTGGTCACCCGAAAATTTATAAAAACATATATTTTTTTTATATTAGTACTTATTTCACCTGCTGTAATTATAGATGGCACTATGCTACTAATCGCGCAAGGTTCCATGTAAAGGGTAAATTAAGGCGACGGGCATGTGATTTTGTCAGTAGCTATTATGGATAGACGATGAAAACATCGGTTTACCTCTATGCTGTGTACAACAGGATATGGTAATACGGTTTTTGTAAAAAAGTTCTTAAAGGATCTCGAGCGCATGTGTGATACCCGAATAGAACGCATCATTATCTACTACGCAGAGTGGCAGGCAGGTTATAAGGATCTTCAAGGCAAGAACCTGGAATTTCGTGAGGGCTTGCCCCAGACTAGTGATTACGCTAATGATTCTCGTCCTAAACTTGTAATCATTGATGATTTAATGCGTGAATCATCGTCCAATGGTGGTATAGTCGACATTTTCTCGAAGGCATCCCATCATCACTCGCTCTCGGTAATATTCAGCATACAAAATATCTTTCATCAGGGTAAAAGACAACTTGACATATCTCTGAACGCACAAGACATTGTAGTTTTTAGAAACTTGCGAGACAGATCTCAGATACAGCATCTATCACGTCAACTGTGTCCCGAGGATCCACGATTTTTGCAAGAGGCTCACTGGGATGCCACCTCGAGGCCGTAAGGGTATCTTTTACTGGATTTAAAGCAAAATACACCAAATAACTGCAGGTTTCACACCTGTATTTTTCCGGAAGACGAATTGCATTACGTCTACGTGTCACGTAGTAAAAAGATAAAGGGCGGCGACACGTCGAATCTCGTGCCAATCGTCTCATTGTGATGAATTCGCCTAAAAAGCGACATCCTTTTACTCGCAAGGATGCTGTCATTTTGAAAGCACTGTTTCATCTAAACAAAAAACAGCGAAAGGCTCTCTTGCAGACAGTCGATTCGAAAATAGTGCGTCATATTTGCGAGTGTGCCATGAATGTGTTGATTGATAACGTTCCACTGGAAAAGTCTCACAAGTCACGCTTACGCAGACACGCAAAAACTTTGTGAAAACTAGCCAAACCTTGTGTAAGCCAGACGAAAAAGAAAAAAAATTATTGTACAACGGGTGGTTTCTTACCTGCATTATTAGCACCAATCGTTGGCACACTGCTAGCTAGTATCATTAGTAAGTAGACAACATGGAACACGCCAAAAAGATGGTGCTCGTGCCGCACGAGAACGTTGAACGTCTTCAGTGGTAGCAAATGACTGCCGATTGAATTGATTGATTGAACATACTGAATTCATCTACTTACAAAAGTGATCGAGAAAAATGGGGTCAATATCGGTCGGTATTACAACAATATCTTCAATTTAAGGATGCTGATAGCAATAATAAGGTTATGAAAAAAGTGGAGAAAGATAACCAAGAACAGCGACAAATAAGAAAAAATGACTACGATGAAGAAGACAACGATGATGACAATTATGATGACAACGAAATACAGAGGATCGAAGAAGAGGATCGGATCGATGCAGGTATCATAGAGAGTGTACCTTTAAAGTTCAGAAAGAAAGCTGGTCACATATTGCGAAAATTACGAGTTAGTGGCAACATTACTTGGGATGGGAACGGTGCCGTGACAATAAGTGGCGTGCGTATACATAATGCGAACATGATCGATCTGATAAACGATGCAATGAGAACCAGAAAATGACCACCACCATTTGATCATACGCAATTTTCCGTTGCTCTTCGTGAATCATTTATACCAAGAGAATACATCGGTAATAAACGCGTTTGGGATAACATGATAGCTAGTACATCAGGTGCTGATCTACCTGGAAATTCTAAACCAGTACCGCCAGGTGGTGCTAGAGGAGCTATTTCACGCCAGGCTTTAACACCAGGTGGCATCAATCGTCTATTTAGTACGCCATGTCACCATGCTAAGAGTGCTGGTCGCGAAAGCAGCAGTACTGTTGAAAGCAGCAAAGCGGACGAAAGCAGCGGTGGTGTAGCAGCGCGAGTGCTAAAGCGAAAGAAAAAAATAGCCGCAGGTCAAGCGAGTACAAAAACAAAGTAGTCGTGTCCAATTCTGAGGTCTCGACATGGTGACGATTGAGCGGGAGATTCAGCCCGGGTAAGAAACCAAAATCAGCGTCAAAGAAGTCGAAGAACAAAAACAAATAAGTGTAAAAAATAGTGCTCTGGATGAATTGATTGATTTATTACCGTTTGAAACGCATGTACCTGGATACAAATTCTGTGGTCCAGGTACAAAACTAGCGGAACGTATTGAACGTGGTGAAGTCGGTATCGATCCGTTGGACGAGGCATGTCGTCGGCATGATCTAGCTTATAGCGATAAGCAAGGCAACCGAAGCAAGGCTGATTAAGTTTTAGCTGAATATGCATTTTCGCGCATACTCGCTGACGAAACAGCCGGAGACAAGTGTACGCTAGCGATGATGACAGTCTGTTGCATGGTGAGCTAGATAACATTCGAAAAATTTTTTTGACGTATCAGGAGAGCACTAAAGAATAAGAGAAAAGTTCAAAAGAAGTCAGACAGTAGCAGCAGCAGTAGTGGTAGCAAAGCTAATGACACTGTGAAAAAAAGGGGCTAGAAAATAACAAAAAGATCGTAAAGGGAAAACAATTAAAAAAGTGACTGAAGATATAACGCAAAATGAGTAGAAGAAGAAGATTTGAGAACATTTATTACGCGCCTTCACATCCGGCAGCGTACACTAGTGTTAAGAAACTTATTCAAGCTACACGTAAAAGGATAAAAAACAGTAAAAAAAAGAGAAAAAAACTAATCGCGAAGATGTTGTTGAGTGGCTCAAGAGTCAAGATGCGTATAATCTACACAGGCCAGTAAGACGTCGATTTGTGCGACGTAGTAATAATGTGTGTAATTTGAATGACGTGTGGGACGCTGATCTCATGAATTTGAGATTCTTAAAAACTTACAATGACGGTAACGCTTATATCTTGACTGGCATTGATGTTGTCAGTAAGTATAATTGGCTGGAACCGATCAAGCTGAAAACTTCCAGAAATACCGCTGAGGCTTCCTTGCGGGTGTAGTCGAGAAGCAATGGTCGTAAACCAATATGTCTCCAGACAGCAAGTTTTGCGCGATAACGACATTGTTCACAGAGTGGCACGTAGTCTGGATACCAAGGCTGCCATCGCTGAGAGAGTGATAGCAACTATTAAAGAGCGAATTTGGCGATATTTCACTCACAAAAATACACGCAGATACATTGACGTGTTGCAGAATATTATAGAGGCGTACAATCACACCAAGCACTCAGCGACAAAAATGANTTCTATTCCCGCAATAAAAGAATGGGGTTCCTATTTGAAAATCCAAAGTTGACCTTCAAATGACCTTGAAAAACGCGTTCAAGGTCAAATCCAAGGTCACCATCGGGTTGCCCCTTCGATATCCTACAACTTTGGTCTCCACCATTTTTTCGATTGTGGCTGTCCCTGACGAGTTATGAGCGGTGCCCGTTTAAATTGGGTCACCCTGTATATATGTGTATATATACATACACACACATATCCTGTGCACTTTAGATGGTTCTAATCACCCTTTGTGGCAGATGCTGACTGTATTATCTACAGGCGCGAATTCAGAATTTCATACAGCCTCGCCACTACATATATCATTACGTTCCTATCTATTCAATTTAGGATAGTCAGGACGTAGCAATTAGTTCCAATACTGAATAAAATCTAGCAAAGATTAAGAAAAGCCTAATAATAAATTTGTTGAACCAATTAACAATTGGTTCCGATACTGAATAAATACAAGAATATTAAAAAAAATTCTCGAGTAAACCGAGGCAATATCGTAGCGTGAATATAACCGCATTGAAGAAAATAAAATCGTAATAAACAGACATAAAGTAATTTCGAGTAAAAATAACATTACAAGAAGTATCAAGCATAGCTCGGGTGACACAGATAATGATAAGAAAACAAGCGTAATACATGACACAGATAAAAGAAACAGAACAAGCGTAATACATATGTCGCGTTTGTATACGACATCGGATCAAATTTATGCAGCTACTCGCGTTGCGGCGAATGACCTACTGAACTTGCTAACAGTAGCAAAAACGTGGAAGTAGAGCAAAACGTAAACAAACACTAAATAGGCCAATTTAAAAACTCAATGGGTTTTAGTAAAACAATCAGAATATACTTTTAATCGAGTAATGAAAATTTCAAATGAGCAATAAAGCAACAAGAGACGATAAAACTCCAGAGAACGTAAGAATTACTAGACAAGTTCAACAGTTTAAATGCCAGATGTGTGAAGAAACAGGTCCTACAGCGAAATTTTATAATAAATTTAAAAACAAACAACAAATGCATCAAACTAACAATAATAATTACAACAGGAGTCTTCAGCGGAAATATTGCAAATACTGCAAAATGACAGGTCATGTAGTCGGCGAATGCAAGAAATTAAGGGCTTTAGAGGACCGAGGAAAATCTAGACAATCATTTTGCGAGTACTGCGACAAGTCGGGACATAAAATAGATAATTGTGAAAAGATTAAAATGCTAGAAAGAGAGCAAGAGGAATTCTGCACAATATGCAAAAACACAAACCATACCGCAGAAAGATGCTTTAGAAACAAAAATAAGCAGGAAAATTGAAACGCTCTTCCTGGAGGGAACGCCTAGGAGGGGATGACAAGAATACAGCGTTCCCACTACAAATAACTAACAATGACATTATTAATCATACGCAAGATATAGCAAATATAGACAAAAAGATCAACTGTAAAGTAGACAGTATATTGCAAACATATGTTTTGAAACTTGAAAATTTATTACAATATATAGAAGTAGAAGATCGACACTCGAAGAAAATAAATCGATTATTGGTAGATAGTGGTGCACAACTAAACATTATTAAAAAACAAAATATATCACTAAATCAAATAAATAATAATGAACAAATATTAATATCAGGAATAACAGAAAACGCTATACGTACTCTGGGATCAATAAAATTACCAATAAATGGAAAATATTTTGATTTTCATGTTGCACCGCAGACATTTGCCATTCCCTATGACGGAATTATTGGAAGAAAGGTTTTATTACAACAAAAATTAAGATTAGATACGGGATATTTAGAAATAAACAATATAAAAATTGAATTCAAATCAACAATGCATATCAATTAAATAAATACTAGCATCGTAGCTGAAGAAAGTGAAAAAGAGGCAAGTACTCAAGAAACTAAAGTAGAAAATATTACAGTACAAGATTTAGAAAAAGTACTAGATATAGTAGAAAAAATTCAAGATAATATAAATAAAGGGATTTCAGAAAACAAAAGCGACTCAGAATACTCAGATGACTCACCAGATTTCTTGAAAGAAATTTAGGAAGAAGCACAGCCGAGTAACTGGAGTAATGTAAAACTTATAAAGTTTATTCATGATTCAAAATCAAACATTTAACAGAACTCTTGAAAGTACAGAAAAAGAAGAAACTGAGGAGTATTCCATACAAAATTTCCCGACATTCGTAAAAATACTCAAAGATAATGTAGAGTTTGAAAGAGATGAAAAATATCTACGTCATACAAATGAAATAAATTTTCTTACGTTTGATATCGAAGATATGCCAGATACGTTCATCGGAATTTCAGGACTACCACTGCCAAAGGAGGAAGAAATCTTCCATTATGGTTCTATATATTTAACGTCACAAAGTGCACGGAATTTTGAAGAAGTAGACAATTTAAGTAAAAAAGGGAGAAAAAATGTATTATTAAACACGATAAATTTAAATCATTTATCTAAGAAAAAAAGGAAATTTATTGAAAATTTAATATTATCTAATGAGGATATATGCTGGATAGATGGAAATAAATTAGGGACATGTAACGTCGAACAGTATGAGATAAATTCAAGGGACGAAACTCCAGTTTATGTGAAAAAGTTTGTAACGCCCTTTACAAGTTCCGCAAAAAAATATACAGAATAAAAACTAAAATTTATCGAATACATTTCTAGATTTTACGCGAGTATCGCGCTCCCCCATTTTGAATTAGGATGAGCGCGCACTACAGCTGACAGCGCAACTTCAACAGCGCCACGAGCCACTGAGCGGCGCACTATAGGATATTTCGAATTTTCCTGTTTCAAAATCAAATAAGTCCGAATCCAGTCAGTCCATCAACATGAAATTTTTGGAAGATGATGTTCGAACTATCGGAAATCACAGAAAAATGACCAGAAATGTTGATGTTTACTGTATGGTCCAGGATAACTCGTTAAAGTTGACGGTTTTCGCAAAAAAATCACAAGTCACTGTAGATCAATGGAATTTTTTTATTTAATGTTTTTAAACGATAGTTTTATGTATTTTTCCCGCTTAATTCAAATCTGCCCCTTAAAATTTTGTAGGATATTTTCATCCAGAAAAACGTGTATAATCGCCAAAATTTTGTCTTTTATGTCTCCGTAGGATTTGTTCTCATTCTATACAGTTATAAAACTCTGTCATTTTATGTTTTTTACAATGCTGATGGTAAATATATGTTTGATTACATAAACTGTATAATAAATACGTCATACGACCCACATTTACGCATGAGCGCGCGCGTTTTAGCGCAAAAAAGGAAACAACTCTTTATTTAATACTTGCTGGACCAGAGAAAAAATGAGAAAAAAGCTTATCCTTATGTATTTTTGCCCGCTGAACATGAATCCACCATTGTTTTTGGCCTATGTAGCTCCGGTTCTTTCATAACCTCAAAAAATACTCCAAAAAGAAGTTTTACTCGGATAAGACTCGCAAAAGTAAGCAAAAAATTAGATAAATTTATTATCTAATAAATAAATAGCTTATTTTTATGTGTTTTATCCCACTAATCATTAATCTAACTTTATTTTAGTTCCTCTTGAACGTTCGATCGTCTCTAACTCTAAATAACACGTTATGAATGCAGATAAACGTGATTTAAAATTGCAAGGGGGTTACAAAACTTTAAACTAGCTTACAACTACGCATGACACATTGCTTTTCTTAAATTTAATTATTATTTTGGCTCATATTTTTTGTCGCAGATATCCCCTTAAATAATTGTTAGTCATTCGGTTGTATTTTCATGTTTGATCAAATATTGTCATGTTTTGATAAATTTGGTATATGCAAACGAATTAATATTTATGCTATGTATGTATTATTAATAATATAAGAATATAAAAATTTATTTTTTAAATAAATAAATAATAAAATCTATAATATAATAATTAATCTATAATTAGGTTCCTGTGAGGCAAAGCAATACATAGAAATGAGTTTGTCCAAAACTTTATAACCTCCCCTGGAATTTTCAATCACATTTATCTGCATAAATGAGGTGTTATTTAAATTTTGAAATTTATATAAATCGGCAATAAGATTTATTAAAAAAAAAATTTAATCGACATGTAATAGGTATATTGTAATTTACAAAGTTTTAATACATCAAAATAATAAACACGAGAAACTGCGTTGTTTTGCTTTGTTTAGAACTGTGTACTTTACCGATTCCTGACTTGTTTTCTTCTTCGTCAGAACTACAGTTCTTGAAAATTTACCTATTATTTTGAAAGAATGTCATTCATAATGTAATTTTAGCGAGTCATGAGTATTAGTATAACTTTGACAGTTGATGTGTTCATAGCAAAGAGATAATAAGATATTTCATACGTACATTTACTTCCATCGCGATTTTCATAAGTGGTGTTAACTTTTTTAATTAATTGTACATTTCACGTGTAATCATGACATAAAATAAAGGAAAGTGTAAAGTAATATTTTAAAACTCATTTAAAGCCATAATTTTTTTCATAAAAGCATAAAAAAATTAGTGTATTTAAAATTTTTAAAAGAGTAACATTTCTCTATAATATTATTTCAACTATTTTATTTATCACGATAATTATAATTTTTTAAGTAACTGTTGTATTTGCAATATAATGAATGCTACTATTAACATATTATAAGAAACTTAAATAACCGCCTTTGTATATTTGAGTGATATTGTCATAAATTTATTTGTTAAAATTTTACATTTTATTTGTTAGTTTTACAAGAATAGTTATCTTAAAGTTACTTTAAATTATAGTACTTTTAAAATAATAATTTTTGTTTGTTTGTGTATTATAGATATTCTTTACAATAAGTTCAGTTATCAAAATATAGAAACCCGTATGATAATAATATAATTCGAAATTAGAGCTTTTTGTGAATTTTACTCCAATTAATCAGAGGTACAATATGGGACGACAAAGGAAGAATAATAGGAATTCTAACGTAAAAGGAAGGCCAAAAAAAGGCGGTTGACTTAGCATTAACAATGGTCAAAAAAGAAGTACGTTGAAAAATGCATCAGAATCAACTTTGCGTAGACGAGCTCATAATCTGCTCAGTTATCCCAACTATAATGAGACAGTAATATCTATCGCAAAAAATATGATCAACTTGAAAAGTAACAACAGACAGGATGAACAAAACGAAATAAATGATCCTCGAGAAAGGCATACGCCCAGTTCGGCCTTAGCTTTCTTAATTACAAACGAGTACAAAAGACGGCAATATGAAGCAATAATTGCTGATACAAAAGCATTAGGCTGCGATATTTATCCGTGTTATACCATTGTCATGAAATAAAAGAAAAACTCTTATCCACGTAAATATAAAATAATAAATGATATCGAGGTCTCCGTTAGTTTACAAGAGCTAGTCAATATTACTGGTGAGCGATTGTGCAAAGCAATAATACACGACTGGCCTGATGAAACATATCGTAACTTGCAGATGCGTGTATCAATAGGATTTGATAGTTCGTGTCACAAAAATCCTCAACACAAGTTCGAAAATGTAGAGTATGAAAATAAAAACGCTCAAGTATCACTCTTTGTTACTTGTATTGGAGTGATTCAACTTTTTCACTCAACAAATAGTAAGTGCAATTGGATAAACCCAACTCCCATGAGTATAAGATTTTTTATACCTGTAAGACTTTGGCGAGCGCAGCGGCGCAAGAGAAGGAGAAGCGGCGGCGGCGGCGTAGCGCGCGCATATTATAAATTATTTGTATGAATGAGATTTGTACATAGGTGTGAATGTCTGTGTGAAAGTGTGAATGTGAAAGTATTTTCGACGGCACGATCCCCGCTCACTCCGAGGCCTATAAAAGGACCCGGACGGCCAGTATGAGCTCACTAGCTCCAGCGCAACTTAGGCTCCTAGTCAAAACTCCCGAGCTACTTATGCCTCGAGTAAACGACTTAGGATATTTTCGAATATTTCTACGTTTGTAAAAATCAAAGCGGATTTACCCATTTAATGTTTGTGATACTTAGAATATATGCAAGATATACGCAATATTTTATTATTAATTTATTTTAATATATTTATTTTTGTTATAAAGAACAAAAATCTCTTTATTGCGATAAACCTCCACTACCTGGTATCCCGGAACTGAACTATCATAATTGAGAATTATTATAAAAATTTAAAATCTTTCTATTTAATCTGTTGTCAGAATCACGACGCAGATTAGTAAATGTTCGCGACTTTTCAGATAGTAAAATCAATAGATTTTGTATTCTTACATAAATTTAATTACTACAGGACCGAGATAAATCGTGACCGTTTCAAGTTTCCATTACCATATACCTTGAAACAAATAGCTATCAGTGAAAGGAAAAAATTAATAATAAATGAATTGGTTAGATCTTCAACGAGTGCATTCAACGCTCCAGCGTGGGTTGTGCCGAAAAAAGGTTTAACAAAGGACGGAAAAAAGAAATGGAGACTAGTAATTGATTATCGAAAACTAAATGCTAAAACAATACGAGATCCATATATATTGCCGAATATAACGGAGATATTCGATTCTATGGGAAAAAGCAACTATTTTACAGCGATCGATATGGTATCAGGTTTTCATCAAATAAAAATGAAAGAGGCAGACATACATAAAACAGTATTTAGTATACACCCATTAGGACGTTTTGAATTTAAAGTATTACCATTTGGAATAATTAATTCGCCAAGAGTATTTCAAAGAGTGCTAACAATAGTACTAGGAGAATTGTTAGAGAAAGAATTTTGCTATGTTTATATAGATGATATAATTATAGTATCAAATACAGTAGAAGAGCATAATGAAAGATTTAATCTAATAGCAAAAAATTAAGAGAAGCCGGACTTACATTGGAAATGAGTAAATGTAAATTTTTCCAGAAAGAAGTGGAATTTTTAGGTCATATTATTAGCGAGCAAGGAGTAAAAACAGACCCAAAGAAAATTGAAGCTATATATATTTCCAACTCCACGAAATGTTAAAAATGTTCGAGAATTTCTAGGATTATCAGACGATTTATAGACAATTTTTCGGAGATAGCTAAACCAATTATACAATTACTACAAAAACAAACAAAATTTGCTTGGAATAAAGAGCAACAACAAGCATTCGAGAAATTAAAAGAACCTTTATTTTCAGCGCCAATATTACAATTTCCTGATATGACTAAACCATTTATAATAACTACAGATACATCTAATTATGCCCTTTGTTTGTGTATTATCGCAAGGAGAGATCGGCGAAGGCAGACCAATTGCATTTGCGTCAAGAGTATTGAAAGCAGCTGAAAAAAATTATCATACTTATGAACGTGAGACACTTGCAATCATGTTCGCAGTAAAAACATTCCGAAATTATATTTATGGTAATAAGTTTAAAATAATTTCTGATCATATACCGTTATTGTCATTTAAATCAGCAGATAAAAATAACAGAGTTCAAAAATGGAGGTTAAAATTATTAGATTACGATTACGAAATCATTTACAAACCGGGTAAAATTAATACAAACGCTGATGCACTATCGAGAAATCCAATAGCATATATGCAAATAAATGTAATTACGAGAGTTCAAAAAGCGAAAGAATTAAAAACACTAGAAACTAACGAAATACCAACTAACGATATGAAAATTCAAAAATTAAATGAGGAAAGAATTAAATTAAAAAAGAAGATTTTTAACAAGAAAAAGAGAAGCAAAACTAAGATAGAAAAAAATAAAACTAAGATTGAAGAGTCCAGAAAAGGAAAAACATGTAAGGAAAAAATAATAAATACGAAAACAGATAAAAACATCGTTTATACAAAAAAATCTATACGATTTAGGAAAGATAATATTGCGCATTTCATAAATAAACAGGGCAAAGCTTTAGATAAAAAATTAGATAGGTTAATAAATAGCAAAAGTATTAAGTGTAATAAACATTTAAATGTAAATGAAATCGAAATTATTAATGTAAATTCAAAAAAATTATTTATACTATGCATTGATACAGGTCAATCTGTAATCAGAGTTAAAGAAAATATATTACAGAGCTTTGAAGTTCTAAAAAATATTATGATACGTCAAAAATCAAAAACTTTTAGCATTTCTAAAGATTTAAAAATAAATAATATTAACTGGCTAGAGGTAGAAGAAATCTTAGTTAAAGTTTTTAAAAATTCTGATATTAAAGTAGTAATCTGTCTAAACTATATAGAATACGTAGAATTAAAATACAGAGACAAGATATTTGACATAAATCATTCAAGCGCGATAGGATCAGGAGTTAACAGAATATTTAATCGTATGAGAAGTAAATATTTTTGGGAAAATTTTAAATCAGATATTGAACGTTAAATAAAAAATTGTGAAGATTGTCAAAGAAATAAACTAAAAAGAGTAAAAACAAGCCAATGGTAATAACAGATACACCCTTTAAAAATTTTGAAAAAATAACCATGGATATAGTAGGTCCAATAAATATAACTAAAAACCAAAATAAGTATATTCTTACTATACAAGATCAATTATCAAAATTGTTAATTGCAGTACCTTGTGACGAGACACGAGTCTCACACATATAAATACGTGTAAAGCGATCGCAATAAACACGGCACGCGGAGCGAGCGCGCGCGCAATGAAAGGCGAGGCCGCACGAGCGCGGAACGCGGCAGCCGGTAAGCGACTCAGCGACGACGCGCCAGGTGGCGAGCGGCGAGCGGCGTACGCGGTGCGCCGTGAACGCACACATAGACATATCCGCGCCGCGCGCCTTTATAAGGCGGATCGCGCGGCACGATAGGCAGTTCTACTCGAGCTCCACTCCAGGTAGCATCGTGCGCACACGTTACTACAGGGAACAGCGAGAGATAGATCTGCGCCGACGAAGTCGTCTCGTGAGCACACGTGACGATTTGGTAGACGAACCGAAATCTGAAACTCCGAATTGCCGTCGTGAGCACACGAGGCAACCCGGAACACCCAAGCGACATCGAGCCTCGTCTACGTGAGCAGACGTGACGATACCCGGTGCCACCGTAAAAATCCTAACCAACAAAGCCAGCCTTACGCCGACATCTCACGACTCGCTTTATCTCTGTGCACTCACAGGATAAAGAGAGGAACGAGACGAGCGATGAAGATTTGTGAAGTCGCACACGACTCCATAAATCCGAGGGATAACCTCAAAACCCCGTTGCACTATCCCGGCCGCTGCTGTGTAACAGCGCTGGTTTAAACCATTCCATTTGTAAAGGCGAAATATTCTTAACCAAGCGAATAATTGATTTTTGTTTCAGACGGGATTTAACAACTGATTCCCAATTACTATTATCTACTTAAGGAAATATATTTTGTTAACATTAAAAACATAAGAACAGACTCTTTTATTGCCCCTTTCCCCAATCCAGATTCTGGAACCGACTGACTATCCAGCATCCTGGAGAAAGTTGAATCGTTACAACCTTTACAGGATCAAACGGCAGAAACAATTACAGATGCATTTATAAAAAAATTCATATGCATTTTCAGTTCACCAAAAGTAGTTCTTACAGGCAGAGGTGCAAATTTTACAAGTAAAATACTAAAAACTGTAGCACGAAGATTTAAATTTTGAAAAATAGAAACAACAGCTTTCTCGCCTCAATCGAATGGCTCACTATAAAGAGCTCATCACCTATTGTGCGAATATCTGAAAAACTTTTCTACGAAAAAGATTGAGTGGGATAGTTTGTTAGAATTGGCAAAATTTAATTATAATACGAGTGTACATAGCGCTCATAGATTTACGCCGTATGAACTGGTTTTCGCTTATCCACCGAGATTACCTTCAAGCGAACCTTTAAAATCATCAGAACAACTTCCAACCTTCAATAATTATTTATCGAATTTAATTACAAAAGGTGATCAAGTTTGGCTCATAAAAGAACCAAAACCAGGAAAATTAGAGAAATCAAAACCTGGGACCCTGGGAAATTTTAGACGTCACTGAGAATAGCAATGTCATAATAAATAAAAATGGAAAGCCAAATACAGTTCATGCAAATAAATTAATCATGTATAAAAAAGAAAACTAACGTTCTTTTCTGTTTTAGGAAACTCTGAACCATGATCTTCAAAATAATTTGATTAATGACAAGTTTTAAAATTAACGAAGCAATCATTGGCTATGACTGCGGCACAACAACGCCAAATATAACAACATTCTCTTTGATTGACTCGGGGGAATGTGACTTTCACAATACACCCGTGAATTCAACAAGCGTCAACATCGAGCTGATACAAGTCGCAGAATTTCGAGAAATCACGATAATTCAATGCAGAATAGAAATTCATCGAACAGTATCAAGTTGCGGAATTTTCGGTCATCTTATACCTACGGAAAATGGAGAACAAGAATATAATTATGAGATAAGTCATGAACAATGCAAATTAAATCATGAAACGGGAATTTTTAAATACGATAACATTCACACAATAGCCAATTTAAAAGTAAATTCGACAACAACAAAAGGTATAGATTTTGCAGGAAGCGCTGAGGGCAACTCGTGCTCTGGTGCATCTTATGCCGATAGTTTTGGATCATGGAATAAGGTATTTGTTCATGGTTTAATCAAAATAACGTTAATTCAAAATCAAAGTGCTAAGGTTAGCTTAAGTAACGATAAGTTGAGGTTAAGTTCGGGAACAGTATGTAAATTTTCGGAAAAACATTGTATCGATATGGAAGGAGGACACACATTTTGGGAGGTTTTACCGCAGGGGGAGTGTTTTAGAAACTCTTACGATATTTTATTTAAGGGAATAGCTACAAAATATTTTAGCGATGCAAATCATGAAATTGTTTACACACTAAATTCTAACGAAATAACATTTGCTTTGGCGATCAAGGATAAAATCATGCGTTGTAATAGAGAATTTATACGTACGGAACATCTAAAATTATTAATTTCTGAAAAGAGTAGTTATTTAAATGCGTATCAATTTGATAATGATGTAGTTAGTAATAGAAATAGCGTAAACTTTTAAGATTTATTTACGTATGTTAATTTAAAATTTGTATATGTAGAAAACTATTTACGGAAACAGTTCAATAATCTATATTTAAATGTAATAACAGAAAAGTGTGAACTTGAGAGAAAAGTAATCCAAAATTCCCTATCAATCGCCACCCTTTCCCCAGATGAATTCGCCTATAATATCATGAAGAAACCTAGATACATAGCAAGGATTGCAGGAGAAGTTGTACATTTAATAAAATGTGTACCGAAAACAGTAAAAATACTATATTTAAAAGAATGCTACAACCAACTGCGACGTTGTACGTCGCAGCCGAGCAAATCGCGCTTTGATGTTTGCGCGGCAACCTCACTCGATGCAAGGAAGAAAAGGCGATCGGTTCCAGCGAGGCCCGCGTTTTCTCGGACGCGAGCTACGTCCCGGGAATTCGTGGAATTCGCTGGCCGACGTACCCAAGGGGGGAGCTCGCCGGTTCGAGCTGGCGCGAAACGAGCAGCCAATTAGCACGTCTCGCGCCTCGCGCAGCCAATCGGGCTACGTTATCAGCCGGGCCCGACGGACGACGGCGAGACGCCGAGCGCGCGCGGCGGAGCGGCTCGGCAGTTCCTTTCCGAGCCTTGTCGATAAGACTTCGAAGTGACGAGAGCGCGCGAGAGGGAATCACGAAAAGAGTGAGAGTGAGAGATAGAGAGCAGCAGCGCCACGACCTGGACCATCGCCCCGAGGAAGAGATCCCTCCCCGGAGACGACTATCCAGCCGTTCAGCCAGAGGAAGGAAGCCGGAACGGGAGCCAGGCCTTCATTCCCCTGTCTGCAGAGAGAGAGAGAGAGAGAGAGGAAGAGCGAGAGAGAAAGAGTACGGGAAGCCAGCACCTCCTGGGCTAGCGAGGCTTCCACTGAGGGACGAGAGACTGGTGTTCGTCTCTCCTACACCAGGTAAGAATTCTTGGGTTGCTCGGGATACTCTCGGTGCGAGCCATTAGGCCGCCGAGAGAAGCGAGAGAGAGAGAGAGAGAGAGAGAAAGTCGCGAGTGTGTACGAGAAAGAGTGAGTGAGACGAGAGAGCGGTGTACGGTGCGGGCGTACACCTCCACGTCGTTTACGCGGGGCATCGGGCCAGTGTACACGAGAGCGGGAAAAGAAGAGAACAGCGTAGCGTAGAAGGATCGCGGGAGAGTGTGTGTGTGCGAGATCGAGAGAGAGAGAGAAGCATCGGGGCGTCCGAGAAGTCCTCGCTGCTCGGTAGCAGCAGGTCGGGCTTGCTGCCAACGCGCGGCAAAGTCGGTGCGCGCGAGCATCGAGAAGAGCGGGAGAGAGTAGAGAAGGGAGGGGAAAACCGATAGCTACGCCGGCGTCGGTTCAGGCATCGCCAGGCCGGGACCGCCGGCGCGAGCTGTTAGTGAGCGCGCCGATACGTGTGTGCGTGCTCGAGAGTAGAGAGGGGGGGCCGCGTTGGTTCGGCCGACAACGCTGCCGTGAGCGCGCGCTGTGCTCGCGAGTATCCGTGCGGGAGAGAGAGAGAGAGAGAGAGAGAGCGAGAGAGAGAACGAGCGCGCCGGCCGTATCGCTACTCGAGCGGGTCGCGCCGAGCCGAAATTCGGGTGTGTGAGAGAGAGAGCGCAGACGGGTCAGACTGCGCGACGTCAGAGGCGAGAGACTCGAGGCGTGCGCGCGTATATGAGAGTAGAGGTGTGACGGCGAGCCCTGCGTGGCTATTGTGTGTGGGCGGCTACGGCCACCACGCTGTAAGGAAGGGCTGGGATAAATATACGTGCAATACAAGTTAATAAATTGTGTGATTACTTCCTCCTTCTTTCCTCCACGTTCTCCCAAACGTCGGCGATTACATTAAATCCCGAGATTAACGAAAAAT
This sequence comes from Nasonia oneida, assembly GCA_037356405.1. Classification (NCBI taxonomy): domain Eukaryota; kingdom Metazoa; phylum Arthropoda; class Insecta; order Hymenoptera; family Pteromalidae; genus Nasonia; species Nasonia oneida. The sequence continues at coordinate 61,590 of JAZHPH010000180.1, forward strand.
CTTGGCGCATACGAGGCGTCAAGTGTTGCGCACCTGTGTTGGGAGGCACAGCGTCGCACAACTACCTGTTTCTTCAGGAAATGAAACATGGTCCCTTACGCCGAGAACACATATTTTGATAAAAAAAAGGAGTTCAAGTAAATTGCAACTCAATAGTACCCATGTACTACAAAATAGCAGAAGAATGGATAATGTTCACTCCAACACCAATGAAAACAATATCGTCTCATAGTCTGGAACCAAATACGAAGATCGGTTGTACCTTTGAATCTGTCGAGACTTTAGCAACGAGCGGAGTGTATTCTCAAGAAGAATTAGATCAACTACAACAGCAACTAATGTTTCCCATGGAAAAAGCATCACTTTTAAATGTAATTGCTAGAGAGATGGCAGGAGAAAAAACATCTGGAGATATTTTTACAGAAAATACACTAAAACACATTGCCGATAGCACCTGGCATTTAATAATTGAAAAACTAACGACATGGGGTTTATTCTCATCTGCATTTATAATGATATCAATAATTTTGCACATTGGAAAATTAATCATGGATACAATTATAAGAGGATATACTCTCTACACGATTTACGGATGGTGCATGCATCTGATTGGAGCATTATCTAGCTCTATCACGCACCTGCTAACATCACTGCAGAATAATCCAGTTAAAAATGAACGCAAGACAAATCAGAAGACAAACACAGTGTACGAGGAGACAGAACTACAGGAAGTCAAAGTCATTCCAGTAATTTCTAGACCAATACTATCACCTCCTATCCCACATAGACCACCAAGTATCACACCAACTAAACCTACTATTCCAGTCGCGAAAAATAAAGGAATTTTTTCTTTGAATTTAGATTAAATATAAAAATTTCTTAAATGCTTCTAAATGATAAATCAGAATAAAAAAAAAATCTTTCTTTTTGTAACTTGATAGTCGTAAGTTTAAACGTGTAAATTGCATATAAAGCGGTCTTACTACGATATCTGGGCCCCGAGGATTTACATCGTAGGATGTAATCTTTATATTATATGCAGTTTATAATGCCCAGAGAAAATATTTTGTTTAACATTCAAACTTAACTTTTAATCGAAAAACTTTTATTATTTGATAGAACGAAACGTGATAGAATTAGAATATTCAGAATTAATTTAAAAGAAACAAAATGGGTACGAAAATTAGGTAGGATAAGATAAGGAACAAGATAAATAAAATAACAAACCGAATAGTAGATTATTGGATTATTATTATATGCAATTACAAATGTAGCGATGCTTCATGATTGGACCGACAATTACACGGTAATGGTCCATAAAGACCTCGACATAGACACGCTTATCACTATTTGTGTAAACTTGTAGTTCATAGAATGTCAGAACAGCGATACCCTAGGTGTCTTCCTCAGGCCCATATTCACCTTCCAAGTAACCGCTGTTGATACGACGGTCGCAACACCTCCAAGAGCGGGTGGACTGCCAATCTTAAAACTGAAATTAAACAAAAGAAATTCTATTATTACTATGTGAGGAATGGTCAAGACGAATCAAAAATAAAAATAAAAATACTTACACATATACGTTGATACCGACGATAACCCGCTTTAGGTGGAACCGGAGCAGGCAAATTCTCTCGCTTCGCTCTCTTGACCCCCCTGGTGTATTGCTAGTCCTAGAACTAAAAGACAAAAGAAACAAAGATTTAGCAATATAAGTATTATATTTTGAAAAATTAAATAATATATATTTAGATACTTACTCAGACCATGCTGTAGCGTTTGCGCGAGAATCCGTACATGATAGCAAGTAGAAAACTGTACTTACCTAGTAGTATATGACAGTTTTATAACCGAAATCTGTCTACTAAACACTTTTGTAACGCTGAACTAATCAAGAGTCAACGAACTTAAATTCTCCGGAACTAGCATTATTTAACAGAGAGTTTAAATTTAAATAACTGTTGTAAAATGTAAAGATATATGATCGTGATACTACTCAGAATTTTATCTAACCTTCCAACAATAACGTTAAAATTCTCATTGTAATTAATTCTCATTAATTGCAATGTTTTGGATCCCGAGGTGTCACGTCGTGTGATTCATCGCATAAATTTATTAAAAAACTAAAACATAATAATCATTAGAATATTGAAATTCAAACTCTCAAAAGGAGAATGCATTGCGTGCGCTGAAAGGTTTCGACACACGGCCGAATGCATGTCAGTGTCGAATCAGCGAAATGATAGATCAGCAATTCGTAACGTTGTAAGCGAGCGCTACTTTTTATGTATACATTTTCCGTAATTTTAAGTTTGTAAATATTGCAAAAATTACGCTCGTCGTCAGTCACGAGCTCCGTATCGCGCCGGTCCGACAATCGGTGACAATTATTTTAAAAACTTAAAGCCGCCTAGACGCAATTATATATTTCTTACAAAGTCTAAATATACAAATTTTATACACTACAAGTCTTAGCTCTTTTAAATTAAGAGAGAATAGTATTCTACATTGAAACAAGATTTATTATTTACTTTCACTTCTAAAAATTATTTGAATAAACGATCGGTTTACCGTAAAAGATATCTTGTGAGTTATATCCATTTACGAGAAAATCCAAACTACCCAGTGCGAGTCTACAGCTGCAATCTACTCAACTAGTACACGGTTCAACGTAAAGGTAAGTTTCTCATTTATTTTAATAACAGTGAGAGTGTTAGGCGCGAATTAACCATTTCTTACAGCCTCGCCACTACACATATCATTACGTTCCTAACTATTCAATTTAGGATAGTCAGGAAGGAACATAGTAATGGAAATGTAGTTGCGATCGATATTTTTTGTATAATGCTTAGGGTCGTGGAAAGCAGGTTGTAAAAGTGCAGTTAATTTGGTAGCTATCAATATGTATGCCTAAGGTCGCAAAAAGTCGGTCTTAAAGATTTTTTTAAAATTTGCTTATATATATATATATATATATATATATATATATATATATATATAAACCATCTAAAGTGCACAGGATATGAGTGTATATATATATATATACACACACACACATATATATATATATAGTGATTTTTTGTTAATAGTGATATATAAGTGATTTTTTGTTATTAGTGATATATAAGTGATTTTTTGTTAATATACACATGTGTCCCTCAAGGTACTAACTTGGGGCCACTACTATTTATATTATATATTAATGATATCTTGAAGGAGATACTCCTGGACACTATTCTGTCTTATGCTAATGATACTGCCATAATAGCCACTGGAGAGACTTGGTTAGAGGCGCAAAGTACCATGAATAAATTCCTATTGGTCATTGATAGCTGGCTGGCGGTGAATAAATTATCGCTGAATGTAGATAAAACAGTCGGCATAACATTCGGAAGCTATTGTAATAGTGTACCGGCTCACATAGAAGTAAAAATCCAGGATAAGATGTTGACGAGAGTGAAGAGCTGTAAATACCTTGGAATCGTTTTTGACTATAACTTGAAGTGGGATGAGCATATTCAATATATAATTAAAAAACGAAGTACCTAGTATATATTTTTTATAAACTATCAAATATCATGTCGACTGTAACACTACGAATGATATATTATGCTTTTTTCCATAGCATGATAAGCTATGGAATCTTAGCTTCGGGTGGACTGTATAAAAATAATCGAGATCTGGTACAAAAATTACAAAGTGAAATATTGAAGATAATTAATAAGAACAGTTTCAACGTACATGACAACCCTCTAAACCTAGAACAACTCTTAATCTTCGAGGCAATAAGGCTTTATTATAACGACCTCAAAACCCAATACTTAAGTTCTACAAGTAATACTAGGAAAAAGAGTTTAATTGTACCTAAAATAATAAAAGAGTTAGTGACAAAAAAAGTATTAACAAAGCAATCATTACATATAATGCGCTACCAAATATTCTAAAAGTAGTAGATATAAATAAACCATCGGATAAGAATTTAATCAAGAAGTGGATTATAATGAATTGTTGACTATTAATATCAAATATGCCATAATTTAACATATGTATTATTCAAAGGAAATTTGTTAATATTGTGTGCGGAATAAAATATAAGCAAATTATTTGTGAAACGCTCAATAATAAGCATGCAATTGATGCTTTTAGTTTGTAACATATAGAGTAAGAAGGAAAGTTTTTCTAGTTTTAAGTATTTTTTAATTTTGTATTTTCTTATGTAATGCTAGTGCTGGCGAACAGGTAACATTGTTTACCTCTGCAAGGTACTGAGTGACTATATCAACTAGTTATACTCTGTACTATTCTGGAATAAATAAAAAATAAAATAAAATAAATAAATATGGCAAACCAATACACACCCGATCTCGTTTGATCATCAGTATTTTGATGACAATTTTCGACAGCATGATGCATAAAGTATACTTCTGACAACAATTTATTAAAAGATGTACATTATTGATCCTACTTAAGTTTAAAAATTTAACAATGTATTATTTTGCGCAACAACAACATTTATCTAAGGTATATTTTTGCACAATTTTAAATGTTATCTTAACATTTATTTGACTGATTTAAAGGACACCTCACCGTCGAAGTAGTCGAAACCGTAGTAATATATGGTCAGCCAATTATTCTGATTTCGTATATAATCACTTAGATTATCGAGCGCTGTTGCTGGTGTCAGTATCCAATGACTACTAAAGTTCCCATCAACAGCTACTACGACAATCTCTTTTGGTGTATTCCGATGTTTGGTACCCTTGAAGTACTGAATGTCCATGATCACATTTATGTTTGGATAAAGTGTATATGACGTGTTGGATGGCCGAAAATTAGAGGGAGGGAGAGACTGACTTTATAAGTCGAGTATAATTACTCGACAGTTACACGTTTCGGTGTGCCCTTTGCGTAAGAGTTAGCACAGCAGTAGTAAAGACACACACATGTAAGTCTCTTCACTCTAGCACATATTGATGAGAGTAGTACAACGTAGAGACGCTGCGCGACTACGACTCTATCTACTCGTTGCTGTATGCTCTTGGAGAACAGAACGCTTTCTCGGTATGCCGTATTATATTATTTCATAAACTACATCTTTTTTATTAATTTCATCCTCTGTTAACCTCATTTCTAACTACTTACAGTAGTAGAGAGTAGTGACAGCGGTAAGAGGTAAACTATTTTTAACTACCAAAATCGAGATCACTTGACGCGAGGAATTCATTTCCAAAATATTATCATATTCTATGTATAGAATGCTACCGACCGTTTCTGTTAATAGATTGCTAAAACGTACTTTTAATCTAACGCTACCGCGTTTAATCAAATTCAAATCGCTGCATTCAGTCACCGATAAATAGAATGATCAAATTAAAAGCAAATAGACAGTACCCGTCGGGATAGCCTTCACGCGTCACTTGATTACCCTTGTTAAGAAAATGTATTCTCGTATCAGAGAATAGCGTGTGATACGATATAGATTTTTCGTTGTAAAGTCCGGCCGCAATAAAAGCTTATAGTAAAATATTAAAATTTAAAAAGATTGAGCAGTCGATTACGATTGATAGTTTTATTGATAAAATATTTTTTTTTTATTTTTTATGTATTAAACCAAGATAATAGCTTAGATAGTATGCATTAACAGTACACATACTATCAAGCCTTGCTGAAGTAAACTAAGTTACCTGTGCACAAGCTTAGTAAAATTCCTTTAGCTCATTTGGTTGTGAATTATAAGTTATAATGGCATTATTATAACTGTTTTTATCACATACTCGTTTTTTGCTCTTTGGTACAATTAAGATTTTTTTCCTAGTAACATTTGTAGACATTTGGAACTGAGTTTTGAGATCATTATAATGGATTTTAAGGGATTCAAAATTAAAGAGTTGCTCTAGGTTTAAGGTGGAGTTCTGGTCTTTTCCCCCCCCCCCCCCCCTTTAGATCTAGTCAGCTAAGATTTTGACCTCATTATGTATATAAAAAAATATGATTTTATGTACATTTTCAGCCCAATTTATCTAATATTTAGTTGGATAATGCAGATGAAGCAGAATTTTTATTATAATTTAGCTATATTGCTAAGGTATCCTGCGCAACCCATTTGCATCTCATGATTCCAGAAAATTTGAGTGTAATCTTTAAGCCGATGTGAAAGAATTATAGTGATTAGATTTTCAAATAAATTTTTTTTATTTTTATAAATAAATATGTCATTTGAATGCATAAAATTAATAATAAAGTGAGTTAAATTACAATAAATTTTGATGTACCTGGATTTGCCATTAGTATCATATCGGCTATAATAAAAATATAATCACTATGATTTGCTGTTAAAATAACAAAAAATTCACCGTAGTTTGCTGGAATCATGAAATGGAAATGCATTGCGCAGGATGCATTTTGAATATTTCAAAACTTAAAGCTGAGAAAATGAGGTTTTTGTAAAAAAGTACTGTTATTCATAATATTTTATAAATAATCTATTTCACCGTACATAAATCTTTACAAAATGATTTCATAATCATCCGTACTTTGGTTTTTAATGTTAACATTAATATCTTCTTATTTTATATTTACATAACCTCACTAAGCATCAGTCTGATCTCAATCAGAATAATCTCAAATCCCTGTAATCCTGTAAAACTATATAAAATTATCAATTCTCTTGATTAATATTTATACTATTATCATAAAATTTATATAAAATTTTAGAACTCACTTAGAAACATCCGGCACCATAAGTAACACCTTCTGATTGTACTTTTAATGATTCTTGTCGTTTACTGCCATATTTTTTTTGAATTCTTGCAGCTTTAGACTCTGGTTCATGTTTCTTGTCACTCGAGAGTTTCCTTTTTTTATCCTTCTGAGTCGTAATTTTTTCTGCGTGACTTGTCATCTTACTATTTGTAATTGATCCAAGTATCTCAGCACTTCTTTGACGACCCAGGTTGTACTCAGAAACTGCATGAGCTGCAGCAATTTCTACTCTAGTTTTTGATGAAGAATTATTTTTGGAGCACTTTCTTCACAGCACTGAATGTATAGCCTTGTTGGCATTTTGAGTAAGTCCTTGGGTGCACCGAGCTAATAATTTTTCATTTGACAATCTTTCATATATTGGTAGAATATTTTCTACAACAACCTGATTCAAAAACACTTGCATACTTATATGACTATGGGGCTTTTTTCTACTACAGCACGCTTGTAAAAGGACCAAGACTGCTTTCCTTGAGGACACAGTGAATGATTGTGCTTTTTATCTGTGGAACTACAATGATATAAAGTAGTCATAATTTGTTTTTGCATGTCCTGTACATTATTTTTATTGCGAACAATAGCATTTCTATAATATCCAGCAAGCGTGCCAATCACTTTGTTGGTCAGCGCTCCAGCTGACTTTTCACCAAGTGTTATCCCCTTTGCTTTAGCACTTTTTACTATTTCTCTTAAAGCTGTATACAAGCGTTTAGCCACATGATTGATGCACTCTTCTTTCGCTAATGGATCCGAATAAATATTAAGTGAGGATAAATGATTGAATGTCTTAGCGTCACCATCAGATATCATTGTCATATATCTCATTTCACAATCACTCACAGATCTTCACCATAGAATTTCAGCTATGGCTAACTCCATGGAGTCGGAAGAACCATCATAATTTTTATTACAATTGCCTGAAGTTTTGTGTGATTTGTATCAAATATCAAACTCTGAAGAGTCAGATCAGTTTAGCTTGCATAGAATTTACTGTATTGTTAGAAACACTTCTAGTGCTAGGTTTATCACTGAGAGAATTACGATTTGGAACACTAGTTTTTGTTGCATTTTTATTTTGATCAGTATTGTTTACATTTGCTCGAGCTTTTATTAGGTTAGCTGCACTCGTAGCACTTTTACGATTTTTTTTGGCTTCGGTTTACGCCACTTTGAATGTATAGCATCCATTGTTGTAATTTATAAATTAATAAATTATTAATTATGCAACTACAACTTTAGCATATACATATATTTTGTTTACATGTATGGTACATAAGTATGTAACAAACATAGACTCGCACAGCAGAAAATTTTGTAACGTATAAACGTTTGTGCCGCCATCTATCGCAGGGTTCATAGACTGGGCCGATTGGATAAAATGATACTTACGTTTTCGTTTTGCATTCAAACTACCTAATCGTCGTTTAAAAATCAATATTAAAATTGAATGTGTAGCAATTTATGCACTAGAATGCACACATTAAGAATTTTATTAAAAATCGAAAAACGTATTATTTTTTTTAAACTTCTATAGCTTGCTTTTCAGCACTCCTCGTGCGCGTAAAAGACGACTACAAGGCGTACGCGTCGATCCTTTGTGGCGAATGCTGATTGGACTACCACGATCTTTTTCATCTAAATTTCATAACTGCGTGAATCGGTACCGAGACAAAAATAAACCCGGAGCCGATCCACGCAGTGCCTTTTTGCGTAGTGACTTACTCACTGGTGGCTACAACTGATTCTAAGGTGAAGCGGCAGTGTTTGCTAGTGTTAGTGTTTGGAGCGTGCTAAATCCGTCCAACACCTTGGGAGCGTGCTAAATCCGCCCCTTGGCATAGGATACACCGGAGAGCCCTTTGAATACAGATCAGTGGCACAGAGAGAAGTACAAGCTAAGGTCCATCGAATGGAATCTCCGGCGATAGCAAGAGCAGTTGACCATCCCTATTTTAAATTGCCACGTGAACGCGTGTAGATAATACAGTCAGCATCTGCCACAAAGGGTGATTAGAACCATCTAAAGTGCACAGGATATGTGTGTGTATGTATATATACACACACACACATATATATATATATATATATATATATATATATATATATATGAGATAAGATAGCTTGAAAGAAGATCCAAAGCCTGACCCCTAATGCCTATACAGTCAAGTTTCTTAAGTAGTAATTTATGATCGACGTGTGAAAAGCTTTGGCCAGATCAAGAAAAGTTACAATTGTTGGTATATTCCTATCCAAATTATTATACGATACTTAAGTAATATAATTTAACGCATCCTTGGAGCCAATATTATTCCTAAATCCAAATTGATGCTTGGATAAAAAATTATTTTTATGGACAAATTTATACAATCTATTGTATATTATTGTTTCAAAAATTTTCGCAATATTAGATATGAGTGAGTCACCTGCTTTATATACTGGTACGATTTCAGCCTTTTTCAATGCATCCAGCCAAATCGCATTTTCGATACACATATTGAAAATATGTGTTAATGGTACCGAAATATAACATCCAAGAATCTTTAAGGTCTTAATATTTATTTTATCAACACCACCGCTTTTTAGCTTCAGGTTATTGATAATATTTATTACCTCACTCGTACTTGTAGGTTTAAGAAATATTGAATTTGGATTTGTATCTGGTTGTTTGAATTCGGCATTATTTGGTTTCACAATATCATCAGACAATTTGCGGCCAATATCACAAAAAATTTGTTTATTCTCTTAGCTATCCCTACTTCATCAGTAATTTTATTATCATTAACCTTGATATAACTTATGGAATTACTATTTTTCTGATTTCTCATTTTGTTGTTTATGTTACCCCAAAGTTTTTTAGGGATGTTTACATTATTTTGAACTAGCTTTGCATAATATTTAATTTTAGCATCTTTGATAGCTTTATCTAACATTTTAACATAGTTTTTGTAATCCAATTAAGTTGATCATTTGGAATATCCATCTTCCATACGTTATATAAAAGTTCTTTGGTTTAACATGATTTAATTATTCCATCAGTAATCCAATTCTTCCTACCCTGCTGTTTATTTTTACTTTTTTTATTTAGCTTGTTCTACACATAGCTTAATCTTATCTATTAAGTTATTGATAGCTATATTTGGATCTTGCATTGACAATATTTTAGTCCAGTTAATGGTAGCCGCGATATGTTTTATTTTGTTGTAGTTTAATAATTCTATAGGTTTAATTTGTTCTGTTTTCATTTTGTTGACTGCAATAAAAATAGGGTCAGTTATTGTAGCTTTGAGTTTATAAGAAATTGTGTCAATGTTATTAGTTTTTTTAAATATATTGTCAATGCAGGATCTTTTGGCTAAACCTATGGGTGGTCTAGTTACACCAACAAATCCAGGTTTATAACCTTTTTCTAGAAAATCGCACAGAAATTTCTGGCTCATGCAATCGCATTGTAACAGATCTACATTAAAATCGCCAATTACAAGATGATTTTTGATGTCTTCTTGGGGTCAAGTTCTCTCATTCTGAATTGAATCTTTACTCATAGTGTCGAAATAGTCAAAAGTAGCCATTTTATTTATTTAAATTTTTACTGCTTTTAAGCCTTGATCCTTTCTGGTTTGATTGAATTTGCATAGAGAACGGCTGTTGTCTCGTTGCAGAATTCCGTCAACCTTGTTGTTGGGTTGTTCCAGCTTTGATTCGATCTTGATTTTTCTTAATTATATCGATTTCCGTTGGACCTTGGCCCTGCTGAGGTTGTTAATAAGTTACCATCCTTGCATGTTAACCTAGGATCACAGATACTAAGGTAGGTTTTGTCGGATAGTCGATTCTTTCTATGTTTAATGTCACATGTGGTATAGTAGTTAACATTTGAATATTCACAATTTAAGCACTTTATTATATTGTTTGTGCAGTCACTGGTCTTATGACTATCTGCACAGTTTAGACAAACTGGATTATTTTTACATTTGTTTCCACTATGACCATATTTACCACAGTTGAAACATGATCTTATAAATAAATAGTCGTAGACTTTGCAGCTTTGGTATCCTACGAAGATTTTGCTGTTATTCTTCTTGATATACTCGTATACCTAAGAAGGAACCTGCATTAATACTGTCGTTGTATCACTACGTTTGCTCTTGTACTTATGCAGGGCTAGGACTTTATTTGTAAAACTGCTGAAGTTCTTCGAGTTTCTATCACTCTCTATCTCAGCTTAACTCTAATTCAAGTAGTTGTCAAAACTAACTATTTTAATTTTAGGATTTATAAGTTCTTCTTTCCTAAATCTGGGAGGGCTGACTACGTCATCTGAGAGGATCGTAGGAAAACTAGGTTGTCTGGCGCTACTAGGCCGTCGGATTGTACAGGGGCCCGGGTCAGCCTAACCAGCATCACCTGGCTGCCCTATCAGCCGACGAAAAAGCCTGACCTAACAGTGCCGGTTGGTGACCGTATAGGGTCATGTTGGGTTAAGCGGGGGGCCCTGCTGAGGCCACAGGCGTCGAAGTTGGCTTCTCCGCAGTGGGTGGCTTCTGGGAGGCGTGGGCAGGGCTTGGTCTACACACATTAACACACCCGTGTAACTTACAAAATGAAATGGAAATAAATGAAACACAGAAAACGATTGCAAAAGTGCCAGCAACAAAAGAGCTCCCTAGCTCAAACCAAGTCCTCGCGGACGACGGTATTCTGAAAGATCGGGCGGCTGTCGTCAAGACGGCAAATACCGGTGCAAGTTCCCAGGAGAGTCACCGGGCGGCTGCGGGGTCCGCCCCAGCGGCAAATACCGGTGCCTTCTCGGAAACTGAAAACAATGAGGTAAAGAAAAGAAACAGGCACGCTAATAGGGAGCTAGCCTCAGGGGCGAAGCTGAGGACAAAGCGTCTGGAGGACGCTCCTGGGAGGTCTCGCGAACGAAAGACAATACTCCGACGGCTCCACCCCTAAGGAACTGAAAAGGAGGTCCGTTGGGGACGCTCCAAAGAGCTACAGCCGAGCGGCGGCTACTGATTTAAAGGTGGCCATCGTTCTGGTCAAGTACCCGGAAGAGCACCTTGACGCCTTAACGAGGACCAGGGAAAAAAGGTCCTGGAGGCCTTGGAAAGGGAGATTAATGACACCCCAGACGGAGGCTATTTTCCAAGTTTGTTGGATAATGGTTTCGACAGGGGTGCACAGATCTTCCACTGCAAGGATCAAAATGACATGGAGTGGTTACTTATTGTTAGTAATGCCACTAAATGGTTGTGTGGGGAGAAAACCCAACTCAAGGCTTTTGGGATGGGAGACCTCCAGAAGCTGGTCAGAGTGATGATCTACGCCCTCGGAGTGCATACTCTGTAAGTCGTGGTGAAGCGCTTGAAAAGGCAGAACACCACACTCACGCCGGACTCCTGGGTGGTCGCCAAAATCAAAACGGTGACGGTGGGCACCGAGGGGAAAAAGAAGGAGGAGAATGCCATTCGGGTGCTGCTTGAAAGGACTAAGGTCGAAGAACTAAAGGCTGTTGACTTCAGACCTTTCTGTGGAGGCAGCAGGACACATGTCGTCCCGTTCAAGGAAAAGACAGAAGAAGAGCCAGGACAGACGAAAGTAGAGGTTAGGAAGGTCGATCCTGGCTTTAATAAGGTAAACATAGAGGTAGATGCAGGTAGCGGTGCTCTCGAAGAAGATGGTTATCAGACACGGCCAGGCTGCGCAGTGTCCTGCAAAACCCGAAGAAGCCACTGACAGACTCGACCAGACTAGCAACATGGGACTGGGCAAAGAATGGACAGGAAGCCCTAGAAGGCTTAATGGAAACACACTTTCTAAACTTCAGGAAAGGGGCGAGGTCAGAGGCTGTTCAACTGATGGCCCGCGGAGAGGACTGGAGACTGGCGGAACGGAAAACAGACAAGGCAGGTCTGGGCGGCATTTTCCCGGCTCTGCTGCAGCAGGGCATGGACGTATAAGACCCAGCCTTGGAGAAATTGTACCGAGCCTGTCTGGCACTAGGATATGTGCCGGAAGAATGGGGGCATGCGAGGGTGGCTTTCCTGCCAAAACAAGGTAAGACACATCACGCGGTCGCAAGGGACTTCAGGCCAATCAGCATAACCTCGTTTTTACTCAAAACGTTGGAAAGGCTGGTTGACAGATATATTAAGAAGTCATCACTAGTAGAAGTGTCGCTGCACAGCAAGCAGCATGCCTACCAGACAGGAAAGTCAGTGGACACAGCGGTGGTGAACGCGGTTAGCTTCATTGAAAAGGGCATGAAAAACAGAGGTTTGGTATTGGTGGCTTTCCTAGACATCGAAGGGGCTTTCAATAACACGACCGGCGAGGCGATCTTAGCAGGTATGGAGGAGCATGCAATACCAGAAACTGTCGCCAGGTGGATCAGCGTTATGCTAAGGACCAGGACGATAGTGGCTGCCTGGGGAGTGTACTCTTGCAAAGGAGTGGTGAAAAAGAGATGCCCACAAGGAGAAGTGCTGTCACCGACACTATGGTGCCTGGTGGTCGACATGCTTGCTCTGCATCCTGAATGAGGCTGGTATAAACGCACAGGCATATGCAGACGACATCGTCATCCTGATCAGGGGGGACGACGAGGACGTGCTAGCAGGTCTAATGCAGTTTGTACTGGGCCTGGTAGAGAAATGGTGTAATAAAGTAAAACTGGGGGTTAACCCTAACAAAGTGAGTGTCATGCTGTGTACGAGCAGGTATAAAACCAAGCCGATAGAAGGGCTACAACTTCGTGGAGTTTCCCTGAAATTAGTAAAGGATGTCAAATACCTGGGAGTCACGCTCGACGCCAGACTTAACTGGGGAAAACATATCAAAGATAAATGCGAGAAAGCGACAGGCACTTTCTGGGACTGCAGGAGGGCTTTTGGCAATACCTGGGGCCTAGAACCAGATAATGTGAGATGGCTATATGACGCAATCATAAAACCAAGACTCACCTATAGGGCACTGGTATAGGGCCACAAATGTGAGTTGAAACCGCACACAGAAGCACTAGACAGGGTGCAAAGATTGGTTATGGGAGGAATCAAGAGATCCATGCGAACGACACCTACAGTCGCTATGGCAGGCTAGGGCTCTGATGGGCAACAGACCACCTGAGGAGTGGCTGTGGACCATTAAGGGCCTAAGCAGAAATAGGTTGAGGCTGGCCGTTGGCTAGCTGACGGGATATTGAAGGGTAGGATACCACCTGTGGAACCTGAGGCTAAGAGACTCCAGGAGCTGCAAGTGGTGCGAGCATGAAACGGAGACCACCTCCCACCTGCTGTATAAATGCCCAGCTTTCGCAGGGACAAGGCAGAGGGTGTGGGGGGTTCCCATGTTAGGGTTAGAAGAGCTAAAATTAAAAAGCTTAGCATCAATTTGCCGAGTTGTCGAAGCTATAAATAAGGATCTATAAAGTATCACTAATGGTAAAGGAGGCACAGCACAATGGGCTTTGCCTGAGTGCTCGATTGGCACGTCTCCGTGCAGGGGCCGCCGCCGTTCACTTCCACCTAATAAGACTAACAATAAGTTTAAGACTAACTTACATTGCATACTGTAGTAGACGATACATTGCTTTCTGGAGGGCTTACATATCTTGTATTTAAATATTGTTTTATTTTATCGTAGTTGAAATTTCCTTCTGCACATTCGTTTTCATTATTACCTTGACTCATTTTTATAAATGCACAATCATGCCCCTTATAACAATATTTAAATAAATATTTGACACATACTTTAACATTAATATGACAATTAAAAGTAGTTTGCTAATTAAACTATTTCGGAAAGTTTTTGGTACATTTTTCTATTTTGCTATCCATACATGGTGAATTTAAGTTATTTTTACCACAAGAGATCATTGATTGCCTAACGATATTATGTAACCTTAGATATTCCATTTCATCAGGTATTTTTTCACTTCTAAGAGTAGTATATGGGCTGGTATGGAGAGACTGGGCGTGGCCTAGGTGACGTCACCAGTCCCGTGGCTGGCGCCAGTTGTTTATGTAAACAGAAGCCCATGTTTATATCAACAGTAGCTGATAAGGTTAATAAACATGATTTACGACCGCTACTGTCATAAACAGTCTGTAATCGATGGGTGCCTTTTGTTTATTTATAAA
>JAZHPH010000180.1:91200-112670 GCA_037356405.1 Nasonia oneida
ACAAAAGGCACCCATCGATTACAGACTGTTTATGACAGTAGCGGTCGTAAATCATGTTTATTAACCTTATCAGCTACTGTTGATATAAACATGGGCTTCTGTTTACATAAACAACTGGCGCCAGCCACGGGACTGGTGACGTCACCTAGGCCACGCCCAGTCTCTCCATACCAGCCCATATACTACTTCTAAGTTTATCAACATCATCTGCATTGTTCAGTTTACGATGTTTATAAATGAAAGCCAACAAGTGCATATGTGGTAAACCTCTTTTATTAAACTCAATTACATAAGTGTATGCAGTATATTTTCCAAAAATGTTTTTATTTTGAATTTCATATAATAATTCATTAACTTATGCATTAAAAACTTTTACTACTAAATCAGGTCTATCAACAGCTAATTAATTTGTTCTCAAATTTTGTTTACATTTCTTCCATTTTTGGTTACATGTCATAGTAATAAAATGATCTGGTTTACCATACTTTTGAACTGTTGTAATACAAACTAAAAAGTTTTGTTGTAGCGATCGTGGACTTCCTGAAAATGTTGAAGGTAATATAACCATTTTTCGAATTTGTACGTTGTCATCGTTACTTTTACTTTTCAAGTTATCAATGACACCTATGTATAAATGTGTCCTTAATTGGTGTTGACTTTATTTAAACAAATAATTGCGAACCTTTAATTTTTACCCAAGCATCAACAATGTATTGTTGAGTTGATTTTCCTAAATTTAAGTAAGGATTAAAATCGTTTCTAATGCTGAATTTATGACAATAATTGTAGCATTGAAATATTGTTTTTGTTATTTTCATGTTTTATATTGGGCATCCATCCAAAACCTCCATTAGGATACATAAGTGGATATGACATAGGATCTACATGTTTACTAATGTTCGGTATATTATTAGGTGCTCTATGTTTTGAATATATACATACATCTTGATCTTCTGGTGGTTGACCATTTTTACCTACAAATACCACAGTTACTTTAACGCATTTAGCTGCGTTATATCTACGTTTATCATGATCAGAATTGCGTGTTAAATACATTCTTATGTCTTTACTATTAAACTTAACGTTGTTTTTTTTCAAACGATTTTTCATAATACGTGCATGAAAAAGGCCAATTTCCATGCATGTAAAATGGATAGAAAATCGAGTTTTTCTTAGCAGTGGGAAAAAACTACACCCTTGAAAGTAGTTTTTTCTTCGCTCTGCAGCCTATTCGATAAATGTGTGTGTCCATCTAAGTATTTTCAAAATTTTAAAAAGTTTTTTTATTACAAATATTTAGATTTTTAACGATTGCAAGATATTTTTCTATAATATCTGGATTGTAACAGTCATTTGACAAATTTCAAGCAAATGTTCTGTTTTATCTTGAGTTAATGTGTATATCTATGCATTTATAATGTTTAAACTCTTATTTATTTAAATTGTTAACAACAACTTATTATTAGCTAAGTGGCCCAAAACTTAGCTTATTAACCGTTAACGTTTCTACCAGGGTTTAGCATTACAGAATTCACATATTTCACTCATGCTATCTAAATCATTCTCCATAATTGCTGATTCATAAAAATCAAAATTGAACATGGCATTCAATTTTCTTATTAAAAATTTATTGAAATTTTTTATAGCGTAACCTTTTAATTAGATTACTTAAATTACTGACTTTAATAGCTTTTTTATAACATGTGCATCGAAAACGCGCTTTTCGCCTACGAGAAAATGGAGCGAAAGTAGAGTTTTTCAAGTGCTTACTTTCGCCTCTAGGGAAAAAGCACTTTCGCCTCAGATATTTGCATTTTCGTGTGTGTATGTGTGTGACACATCTCATATACGCATGTATATACCATCGGTCCGTGTGACATCAAACACAATTCAGATTTACAACGAAATTCTACTATAAGACACTGGACGACTCTGCTTTTTCAGGCAGGCTAAAAGGATCGTTATCGATGCACTGATTATAAAAAGCACGTTAAAGGTATGCTTAAAGCAATTTAAATAAAAATACACTAATAATTTTTTTTTTAAACTTCTAGTAAAATTATTTTTATGACCTATATAGCAAGTTTATGATCGGTTAGCATGATATATATCATTAAAATTCTTAATATGCGCCGAAACTAGAAATTTGGAAAGATTGTTTCGTTATCACAACTGTGCTTTGTATATACTCGAGAATTTTCCAGAAATTAACAAGAGACGGTCTAAGTTTTGTACAGAGATATGTGCAGAAATCTCTGCACATTACTTTAACAAGGGGACAGAGCTCCCTTAGAAAATAAGTAATAATCTACAAAAGATACAAGATATTCATTAGTAAACTGTGCGAACTATAAGATTATTAACATAGCATTGTATAGAATAAAGTACTCACTAGATCTGTTGAAAAAAAACAATATACAGAATAGAAATATAGTTCAAATATCTGTATCATATAGTGTGTAACTGTTTTTGCTAATTCTTTGAATATGCGAGTTATTTGCAAATACTTTCCACAAATTCTTAGAACAGTTAAAGATGTGTTAGTCACTATGGGTCCAGTATGTCTATCTTTCATCTTATGCATTATATTATTTTGTATGTCATCAACATAGCTGTATTTCAATTCATCAAGAATCTCTTCATCATCAGTGTCGTCAGACAAATCATTTACTCGATTTTCCTTAAACAAAATTTTAATTCATTAAATAAAACCATTAATACATACAATTACTATTGATTATTACTTATGAATAATTTTTGAAACAGAAATATTGATAAGTTTGCATGGCAACTGTATTAATAATCTGATAATAACAGACTAGCAAAAAATGCTCGCTCCGTTCGCGGTTAACATATGTTAGCTATTGTATCAAGTGGCGCGGTAGCGCCACGAAGACGAGTTTAAGAAGTAGACAAAGCCGCGGCGTCCGTGACACTATTTACTTCTATATTGGTGTTCGGATTTTTCATTACACAAAAAAAAAAATACTTATCATTAATGTTGGTAAGGTTTTTTGGCTCATTAGAATGTTTTCTGAGCTAAACTATGATTTCCAAGAAAAATATTAGTGAGAAGGCTGCTTATTTTTATAATATGTTAGTGTTTACACAAATGCTAAAATCACGTTTTTCTTCTTCAGCCCGAAATGTGAAAGGACCGTGAAAGTTAGCCGCAAGAATTGTTATGACCGTGAAGTTGGCCGCAAAGCGATATACAGATGGGGATTGCTTTCTCAAGAAAATATAATAATATAATACGATATTTAGAATAAAGAGGTTGCCGATGCATACTCTTCGTTCCGGAGCTGTAACAGTAACTAGCTTGCCAGGGTAGCCGATGACAAGGTTCAGGTTGTTTTCAGTGTCTTGGTATAAAAAATATTCACGTACGGTGTCTAGGTGTACAGGGTGGCCGATGACGACGACTAGGTGGTGCGCTTCATGGTTTTTGATATCTAGGTAAATAAACCATACGAGGGCGGTGTCTACGTGTACAGGGTGGCCGATGACAAGGTCTAGGTGGCGCGCTCCGTGGTATTTTGTGTTTAGGTGTAAAAATCATTCGAGGAAGGTGTCTAGAGGTACAGGGTGGCCGATAACGATGTCTAGATAGTTAGACCTGTGGTATTTTGTGTTTAGGTGTAAAAATCATTCGAGGAAGGTGTCTAGAGGTACAGGGTGGCCGATAACGATGTCTAGATAGTTAGACCTGTGGTTTTTTGTGTCTAGGTGTAAAAATCATTTTAATGCGGTATCCAGTTATACAGAGTGGCCGATGTAAATGTCAAACTTTAAAGGAGATGCCAAATAGACTAGTTAAGGGGCCCCACGCAAGTATTGTTGAATAGTAGTAGATAGTACCTGTGGGGATCCGGTGTCGGAGGGTCACTTGTGCAGAGCTTGCTCTGCCTACGCAACATAAAAAAAAAACACACACGCACAGGCATGCTCGCACACGCACGCACGAACGCACGCACATTTGTACTAAATGGCAAATAAATTTAGAATAAACAAGTGTAATACTGACAAAATTGAATTAGAATTAAAAGAATATTTAGAAAAATTAATATCTCATAATAATCCTTGTGCTGTGACTCATAAAATAATGCGAAGGGCAAAAATGAAAGAAAATGCAAACTCGTAATGATTGTACTAAAAATAAATTATATTTTGCTACATGTAATAAAATTGCTGTTACATATGTAGGTAATGACGGCGCACCACCTGTAGATCGTGATATCTGTATATATCCAACATTAGACTAACTACAAATAATAAATATTCTAAGTAGGCACCTTAATACGATGATTTAGTAGCGTAATTCCATCTGCGGGGAAGAAAGTTTTTCCAATTTTGAAAATTATTGAAATTTTTTACCTCGCTTTTCAGGCTCAAATAGTAGCTTTTTGGTAAAAAGTGGAATAATAGTACATTATGCAACAAGGGGCGAAAGTAGCCAATTTTTTCCGCGGATGGGTTTACTGCCCGAGGGAGCAGATTTGGCGCGAGACAAAATTGTTCTCACGAGGGCAGTAATCGGACGAGGGAAAATTTGTTTCGTCCCGTGTTGCATATAGTATTTTGTGTAACACATGCACGATTTTCGCGTTTTTTGACCTAAAATTAGGGACAAAAGTAGTCGTTTTCCGACCAGCCGGCGCAAAAGTACTTTTGCGCACGCTAATTTCGAGGAGCGGGCGCACAAGTATTTTTGCACCCGCTACACAATTCATTGACGAATCTTCTAAACTCGCAAGAAATTCAACAAGTGCAGTTTAAACGCGAAAAACAATACATGCGTTACAAAAAATATGGTGTGCACCAAGGGCTAAGCGGGCTTTTTGGCCTCGTGTATTTGCAGTACTCATCTGCGGCTCGTACTGTAAACTCCACACTCGGCCTAAAAAACCCACTTTACGCCCCTTGGAACAAAGTACCCTATTATATTAAAGAGAAATCCATTTTGGACCCAATTTCAGATCCGTCTCACCGATCGCTAAAACGAACAGCGCCCCTCCATTGAAACCCATAAAGTCAATATATGCACAAGGTTGTAGTTATTGAATTTATTAAACGCACTTCAAATGAGAAATAATATAAATGATAACCTGCGCAGACTAGAAGAGGTCAGAGTAGAATAAGCTCTCGAACAAATTTTACACGCTATTTGTGCATATTTTCGCGCATGCGCAGACGTCATTGATAAACAACAGGAAAATATTTATATAAACTCAACTTGTGCAGTCTTCCGAAAGTTTAGTCTACTTCTGATACTGCAATTAACTTGTGTTAATAACTATAAAAGTATATTCCAGATAAATTTAATAATCAAAATAATACACTGAGAAAAACGGTACAATAAAGATTAAAATAAGTTGAATAAAAATTACTATAATCTTGAGTAATGTCGGGACATACTCGCTCTATGAAATATTTTATTATAAGTTTATTTTTTTTTAACATCCTCGGTCATAAAAATTATTATACGTACATTAAAAATTGCTACATTATATAGTAAAAATCATTTGAAGAATTCTTCCGGGTGTCAGAATTTGAGGTTGTGTCTTTATGAAAGTTAGTTTATGCAGTAATTAGAGTTCAAAATCTATTATTTTTCGATTATCCAATATTATCAAGTGATTATTCGCTGGTATTATTTATTGATTTCCGTTAAATCATTATTAATGTTAACTTACAAGTAAATGTGATTAATATATCAGATCCAAAATTCGGTACATAACAGTTCTGTTTAGGTAAGTGGTCAGCGCTGGTGGTTTATCCGGGATTCACTGCTTTTCGCAATTTGGAATTTGAATTGATCTTAAAAGCGAAAGAAAAGGAAATCGTAGTGAAATATCGGCGACATGATATTCAAATGAAAACGAAAAGTGCGTAAAAAAAAAAGAAGAAAACAGAAAAATCTAAAAACGGAAGTAGAATTGACTTAGAAATTCAAAGCACGCGACATAACAAAGGGATATAGAGTGACATCACGACACATATATACGCGCGAATTGATAATGCATACTTAAAACATAGTTTCAGTCACCACTGTACTTTTTATTTCACAATTGAACTTGACTAAAAGAAAGCGTAAGATAATAAGACTAAAAGAAGCGAAGTTTTAAAGCTCAAAGGTAATTTATTTCATCAAAGAAAGGGAAAACTGGAATTTTCAACAAAGAATAGGGAGTGGTAAAAAGGTCAATAAATTCAACAAATCCTATTCTTTTTTATTCAACACCATCACATGAATTAGAACACTTAAAACTTCAGTTATTTCTTTGGCACAATTTTTCATAGTTAGATTTGAGACAGTTAATTAAAATGCACATAGCCACTTTTTATGCAGTTAAAATCACAACATAACACTCACTACATAACACTGCATATTTGACTTTTTACAAACACACAACCCACGTGACATTTTGAATATTCATAACAAGAAAATTTCACTGTGATAGGGAAACGCAATCATAATTAAACACACACGAACAATCTCACTTTACGAATAAAATTATTACTTTAGTATAATTATTACCCTTTAACGTAGAATCACACACTAACACCTTACACACAAATCTGCACTCGTGTTTTTTTATTGTAAGCAAAAATTAACACTAAATTACTAAACACTCCTCGTCAATTTCAGATACACCTTTGTTAATAACCTTTTTCTAATAATGTCTTTTGCAACGCAGTTCTACACATTCACTTAAGGGTTAAAATAGTCGCTTTAGTTAAAACGTTGAATAAAAGTCGCTTGACACTTAAACAATTTCACAGAAAAGAGAAAACACCCTTAAGAACACGCTAAATTCACAAATTTGTTAGAAACACTTATTCACTGCACTCAGTCGCACTTTAGCGTACACACACATTTTCACTCTGTTTATAAACCATATGTAGGTGGGCCCGCTAGGAAAAATCATATCTTTAGAAGTCCGAAATATATGCAAAAATCCTTCACTTCAGTGCACTAGCAAAGAGTTGCCAGAGTCGAGCCAGGGCATTGACGACGATGCTGCATACCACTGGAGTCTGGATTTCTCATCCTAGAGAGTGTAGATTTCAGCACGAACAGATCCCTGCCATGAGAAAAGAATAGCCTTCTATTATATAAAAAGGAGATAAATAATTGACATTGAAATCAAATTAAAATTTAAGAAAAAATTTAGTTAAGGGATACATTAGTGACAGAAAAGTATAGTGAGAATGTTTTTTTTTAGAGTCCAGGTATACAAACAAAGTCTAAAACACCGAAAAGATTATTACAAATAAATTGAAAATTCACCTTTGATGATTTGACTGCATATTCAAAAAAGGAATAAACCAAATCCAAAATACTTGATGCGTGTGATTTCAACAAAATCAAAGTTTCTTTTACTCAGTGTTTAAATGAAATATAAAATCATTAGCAGTAAATACGAATAAATCAGCAACAATAAAAGCAAGGGGCTTTTCAAATTCAGATTGCAGTCATTGTCGACATTTCACAAAATCTTAGGCACTAACATTAAAACTGAACAAAGATAACCTTTACATGAAGAGTAAATGCGCGTTTCTTGCATTAAAATTAAACGAATTCTAAAAGAATTTATGCAAAATCACACGGTTTGAACGGTTAAGGACGCGAATAGTATTTTGAACTGACATTGTTTATTGCCAAAAGGAAAGAAAAACTAAAATTCACTTATTGACGCGAACACTTTTATTAGAGTAATTACTTGTATTTTGTAGACTTAGCACAAAAATTTCACAAAAAGTATAATTCTCAAAATTAACCTAATAATAATTGGGAAACTCTAGTTGTAATTTTAAAAATTTTGCTGGTTTTTAACTATAATAATCTAAATTCAATGCGTGGAAGCATAGATTATCAAACACACAAAAACACATATGTCAAATCTAATGTACGAAATTCACAGAAAGGGGGTCATCAAACATTATTAGAAGGTAATAGTAATAATTTAAAAACAGCAATAATTAATATACAGCAGATAGAAATAGAAAAACATTGCATCACCATCTTATTCTGAAATCACAAAATTTTACAACGGTCTGCTAGAAAAGGGGAAATCATTACTAAGCCAAAAAGATGAAGAGAATATAACAATTTCAAAAGTACATGATAATTCAATTTATAAAAAAGATGTTTTTCACTTCAAGAAGCCAGCTGCTTTATTACCATCTACAAAGAGTCAAGAGACTTCATTAGTAACATCAATTCAAAAAGTTAGGGAGCATCAAATAAAGTTTTTGAGTAAGGTATTAAGTAAAGGTGCTCAAGGCATAGTGCAAATGAGCAAGTCTTGTAATGGAATTGTAGCAATAAAATCAATGCGAAAAGCTAGGAATGAAATGTTGATATTAAGAGAGATTAAGCTGTTAGATAAAATCAGACATATGAACATAATATCGATTTCAGCGTATTGCTCAGCAGCTACACAAATACACATTATTATGGAATACTTTGAATCAAGTAACTTATGAGATATAATTTTTAAAAAAGATGATGGATCAAAATATGCTTTGACATGACTAGAAGACATTGAAGTTGTTATTGAATAGCGTACAGACTTACCTATTTTCACATGCAGCCACTTCCTATTCTTCATCATAACATCAAGCCTGGAAATATACTTATTAGTCAGGATTTCAGAGTCAAAATTTGTGATATAGGTTTAGCAAAGGGTCAGCAGCTCAGCAGAGTGCGTGTTACTGTGTGACATCCGCCGGAAACTCTCCAGAGAGCTGAGCACCTGTGTTCGGGGTGGGAGGCTCGAGAGAGTGGAGGTGGGCTAGTGCGATAGCGCGTGCTATACCCTGACATGATGTACCCAGTCTGGCACCGCCTACAGTCATGTGCTGGGGCCATGTCAGCAGCCTCCATAGACGGGGGGATCCAGGGGGTCGGACACATGCCAGGATGAAGAAAAATGCTTATAATATGGGAACCACAAACGAACTCGGGGAAAACTCACAGGAAAACCTGGAAGTTAAAACCTTAAAGGTGCCAACAACACAAGACGGTGGATATCCAATCCACAAATCAAGCAGCAGTACCAGTATAGGCAGTGCCATGAGTGCTGCAGTATACTGGTATGACAAGAACGCACCGGTAGGAGAAGAGAGCCAGACCAGAAGGAATTGGCTACAAGCCCACGCCAGCCTGCGAGATAAGCTACGGGATGTGCGAGAAACGGCCAGAGAAATGACCAAAACCCTGGAAAAGCAAAAGGGCGTGAATGACAAGTTCAAAGAAGGCTTACCCTTAATAGGATCCATGATGACCGAAGCTTTCACGCTTCTTGACCAGATGGAAGATGTCGCGAACAGGCAGTCCCCCAAACAATCTAGTGAGGACAATGCAAAGCCTCAAAAACGGTAAAATCGAAGAAGAGGGTACGGGCATCGTCTGATGGAGGCGGCGGTACCCCCGCCAAAAAAGTCAAGAAGGATGTAAGTGCTCTCTCGACAAGTAGGGACAGCGAGGGGAACGGCCAGACTTCTCATGGTCAGACACAATGGGAAGTAGCTGCTGGCAGGAAGGCTAAAAAGAAACAGAAGGTAAAGCCGGAGCAGATACAACCAAAGAAGAGAGAAGAGTAGGCTCCACGTCAGAGGACGGACGCCATTCTGATAAAGTCGGATAGTGGCAAGACCTATGCTGACATTTTGTCTCAGATGAAGGCACAGGTAAAGCCGGAAGAGCTAAACACGGTGGTTAAGTTTGTTCGCAAAATAAGAGAAGGCGGCGTTCTGTTCGGGGTGGGCAAAAGTAATGACGAAATGAAGTCATTTCAAAAGGCCATCCAAGAGGCAATCAGACAATCAGGCACAATTAAGGGCAAGATCTCCAAGACTTACGACGAAGGAAGAGATCAACAGTGCTATCACAGCCGCAACAGGCTGCGACATAGAAAATGCCAAAGTCCATCTGTTTGAACCAAACACGAGAGAGCAGAGGATGGCGGTTGTCGAATTGGACCAGACCAAGGCCGCCGCACTGCTCAAAAAGGGAAATATTCGCATCGGCTGGGTAAACTGCCGAGTGCGGGTGCGAGCGAGCGTCACGCGATGCTACCGTTGCCTTGGCTACGGGCACGTGAAAGCCAGATGCAAAGGCCCTGACAGGAGCACTAGCTGTTGGAAGTGTGGTGCGGGTGGACATAGAGCGGCGGCATGCAATGTACCGAACCAACAGATAAAGTGTTTTCTTTGCAAAGACGACAAGACGTCTGAGGATAGGACAATGCACACTCCAGGCACCGGAGCGTGCGCAGTCTTCCGGGCGGTCCTAAACGCAAGCAAGATCCAAAGATAATGGCGAGGATACTCCAAGGAACACCTGCACAGAAGTAGGCTCGCACATGATCTACTAACCCAACACGTGAGGGAGCAGAAAGTGGATGTCCTCTTGATCAGCGAACAATACAAGAACCTAGACCCACACTTTTGGGTGTCAAACGGCGAAAAAACCGCAGCCATTTGGGTGCCCGGGCGCGGGTTGGCGAATACGGGTACGGGAGAAGACTACGTAAGGGGAAGGATGGGTCGCATAACATTCTTCAGCGTATATCTGTCACCGAACCAAACGGCCGCCGACTTTACAAGGAAACTAGGGGTATTGGAGGACGCTATTAGAGAGGTCCCCGGGGAAATTGTGATCGGGGGCGACATCAACGCGAGGGCCACAGAATGGGGCATGCCGACGATGAACCCAAGAGGCAGAGCCATCCTCGAGATGGCAGCCAGGCTGAACTTGATAGTAGCGAACGAGGGTAATACCACTACCTACCGTAGAACAGGCTTTGGGGAATCAATACCGGATGTAACCTTCGCAAGCGAAATGACGATCTGCAACATAAGGGACTGGCACTAATTCCTTTAATAGCATTAAAGAATATACACATTAGTTTGTAATCGTGATTGTGAGGCGATTTCATTATCAATCATGTATAGTTACCCATATCTTCTGGCTTCATTTTCGTTCCGATGTAAGGTATAAATATTGTGGTAAATTTTACCACTTATTAAAATAACTTGAAGGCCTTTTCCAAAAAGAGCGTCAAATCTATCTCTAAAAATTGCGGAGGCAAGTGCATTATTATATTGTCTAATATTATTTAAAAAGTCTTTACTTTCGTCAGTATTTCAAGAAACTAATTTTTTTAAACGTTAGGAATAAGTGATATTGTCAGATAACACAACGTTCCCTCTATTGCAACAAGTAGAAAACTTCTTATCACATAATATTTCAAATTTGAACTGTTTAGTATCACAGAATTCTCATATTTTACTCATGCTACCTAAATCATTCTCCATAATTGCTGAATTATCGAAATCGAAATCGAACATGGCATCCAATTTTGTTATTGAAAATTCATTGAAATTTTTAATGGCCTAACCTTTTGATTTTTTGTAATTATTATTCTAATCTTATTACATTTTAATTTTCTTCGGAGCTATAAAATGCGACGTGTAGCTGTACGATAAAATTCCACGTCTACTGATACAAACACATGTTGGTATCGGTAGTCATGAAATGTACTAGGTTATAAGTATCAAATTTGAATATAAAACCACTAATTAGCTATTATATCATGTTTGTTTTCTACATATCTTCTAGTAGAAGGTCAGGCTCATTCTAAAACTTTACGGCTACTTTTTTACTATAAAAAGGTTTCTTTTACTGTATTGAGGTTGTCGGAGTCCGGATCA
This sequence comes from Nasonia oneida, assembly GCA_037356405.1. Taxonomy (NCBI): domain Eukaryota; kingdom Metazoa; phylum Arthropoda; class Insecta; order Hymenoptera; family Pteromalidae; genus Nasonia; species Nasonia oneida. The sequence continues at coordinate 102,925 of JAZHPH010000180.1, forward strand.
AACATTCAGATTTTCATATTTTGAGGTTTAAAATGCAAATAAGGAAGCCTTAACATACATATAGGGCTTTGAAAGTATTTTTATTAATCAATTCAGAAAATTTCGCAAAAAAAAGTATCCGGGTAGTATTAGTTGAAAATGCATCCCTTGTAAGCTACAAATCACTGAAAATAGGAAAAAATTGCTTGAAATACCAACTTTGACCAACTATAACTCGAAGCCAAATGAAGGAATTGCGCTAAATTTTTTTTTCATCTTCGATTTCACAGAGAACCACCCACACACACACACACATACTAGTAGGGCTTTGACCCCCTGCTCGCTTTGCTTGCCAACCCCCATTTTAGTTTTTGTGAATCATGAAAATAAAATGTTATTTATAGCACAGTGTGGCTAAAATCCGCTGTTAAGTCACGCCTATCTGTGACTAAAGTAGTCCTTTCTTTGCACCGTGTTTATCGCACTCACTACGCTCGTGCGCTAACCTCACGGTGCAAATAAGGACTACTCTAGTCACGAATAGGCGAGACTTGCGGACTTTAGCAGTCTGTGCCATAACATTTTATACGATACTCTTGACGACTTAAATGGTTCAGTTTTACACGGCGCAGATAGCACCCGTGCGTAGCGAGGGCGCTAACTGCTCCGTGTAAAAAAGAACCATTTAAGTCACATGTATCGTAATGTACTATTTAAGTTACACATATCGTAATGTACTATTTCATGATCTGATGGTTACGTTCCAGTTAGTTAAGAACGATCTTATTCTATTATATAAAATTTGTGGATCATAAAAAGGCCAAGAATTTAATGTTTGTCAAAATAGAGAAAATCAAACGAAAAAAAGTTAAAGTACTGAATTAACGCCAAACTTCTACTGCTAATAGCATTTGAAATATTTGTTTTTTTCCATTATCTCGGAAATCGTTTTAAAATTAATTTTGATTCTCATTTTCGATTATATGTTACAATTATGAATAAATATGGTCCCCCACTTTTTCTTATAATAACGATTGCGGCGTTGTTGTATGACCTGTAACCTCTTATATATGTTGATGATTAATCTTATTGTTTTTACGTAGCATAATGAGGAAAAAAATCTGTTTTTATTTTATTAATGTGTTTTAGTTTCATAGCGATTCTTTAATTTAGATTTTTGTGATAATTTTATAGAAAGAGTTAATAAAAATAGTAAATGTGTACCTTAAGGTGAATAATATTTCCTATCTTCTCACCGCAGATAATTTAGATTACAGTTCATCGTTCTTTTGTTATGCACCGAAAGTGAAATTTTTTTAAACCGTTATAACTCGATCAATACACTGTATAAATTCTGCAAAAATCATGATTGTTATAAATAATACTTACTGCGTGAATATCAAGTTATTTCACTAATTATTTCCTGAGAAAAAACTCAATTGTTGAAAAATAAAGTTTTTGTTTCCTATCTAGGGAAGCTTTGCATTTTACAGACCAAGTTAATTAAAGAAAGAAGGCATCAATCATATCGAAAATTTGGATTCGGACGGATTTTCTTGTTATCTTAATTCTTATTTTTATATGAATTTCACGATCTCTACAAGTTAAATATACTTCTTAAATCTTTACTTGTAGCTGCTCATTAGCTTTATTCGACTTATTTTTTGTCAATATTTTTTAAGCGATATTGTTTTGTAAATTTGGTTTTATTAATGATACATTTAAACAATTGGGAGCTCACGTAATCAGTATAGCGTCACAAAGGATGAAAATATGTATAGATTAATACATGTATAAACGGATCTAAATTTTAATATATAACATAACTCCTTTTATTTTCTCCAAAATCATAATACAGATAAACGAGAAAGACAATGCTTTAAAATAAAAATAGATTCATAGTGACTAAATTGATGTACATAAACGCCCGCTCTTTAAGTTAGATCTTGATCCTTCGAGCCGCCATGCATATTGAAAAACTTTCGTTTTACAAATTACTTAAACATATACATTTTTAATTAATCATATTAATGCCTAGAGTCCCAGCAGCAAAAAATTGATATATAACAAACTCTTATCCTATGTTCTAATGTATATAAGTATTAGGGTGTGCCTTATTTCCCAAATTGCTACTAGCTCGGCTCCCAATCCCCAGATCTATTGGTTATCACTAAAAACTACGAAATCAACTGAGAAATCCCCCCCAAATATGAGTCTATACCTTGCCCATCTTCAAAAAACTATTTTTCCGCATTTATACGTGTTTTTTTATTGTAAACATTTTTTCCTCCCTTTAAAAGTATTATATGTGTATAATACTCATTCCATATGTCTCCATAATGTATAAAGTAGGATCAGTAATTTTTTAGAGCCTGGAAAATAAAATTTGCGCCAAATATAGCTTCCAAAACCTGCAAAAATACCGATAAAAGCAGGGTTTTTTTCACGTTTTTGCATTTCTGACCATACTTGGATCTAAATTAAGTTAGCAGAATAATATATTCTAAAAATAGACTTCAAAACCTACAATTTGATTTTTTGGAGGACTCTCTAGCCCCTAGCCCGATGCACTGCTGCAGCTCTACAACGGCTGCCTGATGGCGGGAGTGTTTGGGAGTCCCTGGGTAAGGGGGATCCCGCTTCGTCGTCCTTCTATAGACCTCTAAGCCTTCTTAACACACCGGGAAAATTGTACGAGCTATTGCTGCGACCGAGACTGTTGCAGGCGGTGGAGGCCGCCGGAGACCTTTCGGACCGACAGCATGGATTTAGACGAGGACGCTCAACAATTGGAGCAATAACGGACGTAGTACAGATCGTAAACAAGACAAATGACATATGTCATGGAGCCAGGCCAATGGTACTCTTGGCAACACTCGACGTACGCAACGCTTTCAACTCTGCGAGGTGGACAGATATTCTGGGGGCTCTGGAGACAACCTCCCGGGTGCCTGCCTACCTCGTGCGAGTTGTGAGGGATTATCTACGGGACCGATACCTGACGTATGAGTCAACGGACGGTACACGACGGAGACAGCTGACGTCAGGAGTAGCAAAGGGCTCAATCCTGGGTCCTGACTTCTGGAACATACTATACGATGGATTACTAAGACTGAACATGCCGGACGACACGTGCCTCGTCGCATACGCAGACGATGTGGCGGCTGTAATCACAGCGCGTAACACCCATTTGGCGCAGCTAAAACTGAACCAGGTGATTAGACGTGTAAATACGTGGATGACGGACCACGAACTGCAACTCGCATTACAAAAGACTGAGTTACTGTTACTCACAAGAAAACGGATTGACACGATTATACCTATGAACGTGGACACGGAACAAATGATGACCAGAAACGAAGTCAAGTAGCTAGGGGTGACCCTGGACACAAAACTGACTTTCTGGGCACACATACGAAACACGGCGACTAAGGCAGCACACATGACAAAGGCCCTGAGTAAACTCATGGCCAATACGCGAGGACCGAAACCGAGTATACGGCGACTACTTATGAGCGTCACCCACTCGATCATGCTCTACGGAGCGGAGGTATGGGCGGACGCGTTGAGAGTCAAAAAGCGGGCGAAGTCTCTGGCGAGCGTATAACGGACTGGGGCGTTAAGGATCGCGTGTGCGTATCGGATTGTATCCGAAAACGCGATATTCGTGATAGCGGGCGTGATCCCGATCGACCTTCTCGCGCGCGAGCGGAAACGGCTATACGTACGAAGCTCAAACGTAGGGAGGGCAGACGCTGTGACAGAGGAACGTACCAAGACGATCGAAGACTGGCAGACAAGATGGACTACGAACGGACAAGGCCGTTGGACACACAGATTAATACCAGAGGCGGACCCTGGAAGGACAGAAAGCACGGCGAGGTAGACTTCTATCTTACCCAATTTTTGTCTGGACATGGGTACTTCCGAAAGTATCTTTATAGGATGAATAAAGTAACAGGACCGGAGTGTACATACTGTGGACAGGCTTGGGACGACGCAGAACACACATTCTTCGTGTGCGACCGTTGGACTGAGAAACGACAGCGACTCGATACATTACATGGCACGACGATCACGCCAGACAACGTGACGGTACTGATGACAACCAACGCAGACGCTTGGACAAACATTGCGTCATACGTTGGTAGTATATTAAGAGGTAAGAAAGCAGATGGATGTCTGGATAACTGAGTGATAGAGAGAGTGAAAGCGTACAATAGTAGTAATGAATGATCGGAAATGAGGAATGATTGCGTAATGGAAGCGCAAAAGACAGCGGCCCATTTCGTAGTAATGTGATAAACGGATCCGGGCTGACGTTGGGCGTACAGGGAGATATGTGTTTAGTGGGTAGGGGTGGCTGCCGCCGCCGAGTCCCACACTTGGTGCTCCCGCAAGGGAGCACCAGCTAGTCCGTTACTCGGATTCACAGCCTCCTACCAAAAAAAAAAAAATTTTATAGCATCCCGAATATTAATTTTTCTTTGGTCTTACGAATCGTAAGTCGAAGTACGTCTGAAATACTTGGTAGTTTGTTAACATTCAATTTTTTCATAGTATTACTACATATACTAATAAGATCTTTATGCGTTAATACAGAATTGATTGTGTGATCCTAGTTGCAACGTGTAGGGTTTACGTACAATCCTAAATAAATTTCAATTTTCATTAATTAATATTAAAATGTTTATTATATTTTAAAACATTATTGTACTATAACACTAACTTTGTGTCATTAAAGAATTTAATATTTAATGACTAACGAAGAGAAATAAAATCACATGTAAAAGTAAAACAAGAAAACTATGCAATGCAGAAAAAATGTATTTACGTGGAGCACAGAAAATTAAATAAAGTCAATTCTGTTTTTCTTGTTAATACAATGAGAGTCATTTCAAGATTTTCTCTTTATAAAAAGTATAACAACATTAAACTATAAAGGTCAACATTATACTGAATTTTTCTATGGCAGAAAATTTATTTAAAAAAAAAAACGAGAACCATCACAAATTTTTGCGAATACTCATGATTTTTTGCATTTTTTCGTAAAAAATGTGATGTTCTGTAATTTATTGTGATTCGATGTGATTTATTATCATAACAAATAGTGACAAAAAATCACAAAAAGCACGGCAAATAATTATTAATGTATTTGTATAAAATCCACGTGAGGACCTTCATGATCTTTTGTTGTGATCATTTATGACCTTTTGAAAGTTTTTGTAATTATTTGTAATTTTTTTGAGAAAAATCGTGAAAAACATGTCCAAACTCTGACAATAAATCACAATACAACATGTTATTTGCTACATTATTTAATATAAATAAATATTTTACTTCAAATGAGAGTAACATTGTTGGAAGTGGTGGATGAATAAGTGAGGCAGATTTATTATTGATAATAATAAATAGTAGTTTATTGATAGAGTGGCTTGAGAGCCAGTCGTAGTCGGCAATGCATCCACTCAGCTCGGAGTCTTACAGGCAAGAGAGAGAATGTGTAGTACAGCGCGGTATAGTCTGACTCTACGAACGAGAGTGTACAGTGTAGTATAGGCACTTAGAGTATAGTAGCGAGGCATGCGCGATAGACTTGCTCTCACGTGAGCTTGTCTGACTGCACAAAATCGTCGTAAACCAATAGATGGCGCGACGTGTACCATTTCTGAGTAGTATCACGATCATATATATTTACATTTTACAACAAACATAATCATTGAAAATACAAATAATGTCTATAAATTACTTACCTAGATAGTCCACTATATATTCCAGCATCACCAAATTTTAAAAAGCTTTCAAAGAAAAAATGTACTTAAATTATACATTAAAAGAAACAATCTAATTATTATATTCTTTCTATAAGAATATTTTTCAAGATATGAATTACAATTTAATTTAGCATCTAATCAATGTTTTAAATATATTTATGCGATTCCAATATTTGCGATAATGTATACATTATACACGGAATAAAATATGCGATAAAGAAATCATATAGTTCATATATGTCAAAAGCCAATGCATACAGTAGCGCACTTCTGTACATGAAAATGATCAAAGTTTAATAATATTAAATACAGCATATTGAGTGAATCAAGACCGTGCAAATGATTCTTGTCAATAACGGCTTTCGTATTCGTGTAGAATTAAATAATATTAATTATTTTGTATAATTAATTTTTTGAGATCAAAGTAAATTTAAAGAATATTTGTATTAATAATTTTTTTGACATTGGTCGTATATTGTAATGTTGCGCTTTTTATAACCGATTCCGGTGACGCAAACCATCAATTTACACTTGTTTTAACTCGATCTTCGAACCGCGATCTTTTACATCTACAGAAGGGGACAACGTGTAGGTATGGAAACTGGTACGCCTGGCGTGGCAGAGGTGTAGAAATAAAGCTTATTACACACTGTTTAATCTGGATAACAATATTCGTATATTCTGCAACCCCCAGTTCGGATCAGACTTGGTCTGAATACAATTTTACCCGTAATAATATATCTTGGAATCAAACGCGTGATATTACTTGCTGCTACACGACGTCAATAAATAACAATTGTCACAATCGATAATTGGATTGACTTAATAAACAACGAGCTTCGACTATAAATATAACAAGATCAACCGTTTTGTCGTGACTCTGCAACCCGTATTTGTATCGCCCAAATATGGCATCAGCGTCGCGTTCAAAGGACGCGGCGTCCCTCAAGATGGCGTCTAACCGTTAGACTTGCTCTCTGGCCTCGCTGGTAATTCCGTTCTCGCTGTCGTCTTCCTGCTGTGGGACTACGTACTGAAAAGCGCGAAAATCTCCTAGAACGTTGCGACAACCCTTCGATATAGAGCGCTTCCGTCGCGATAGAAACAACGGCTATCCGTATTGCGCAACTAATACTCGCCGGGAAAGGAACGCGGCGATCGCTCGATCAGCGACGACGCCACACCAACGCTTTATGGGGAATCAGGTTGCCGGATTTAGCGAGTCAACGGCGTCTCGACCTCGTCACTCGAACATGCTGGATCGTATGATCGACAGCGGCTCGATACCTACTCTTGGGGAAGCTGGATCGCTTAGCGATCAGCAGCGGCGTTACGCATTACCCGAGACCGTTGCTGGATCGTCGTCGATTCACAGGGGCTCGAAAACCTTCTTTGTGTAAAGCTGGATCGCTTGGCGATCAACAGCGGCGCTACGTAATTGCTTCACGATATCTGGATCGCTTAGCGATCAACAGACGGCTCAAAAATCCTCTTTGTATTATTTAGGCCTCGACTTAATGGCGCCACGATCCAAAATATAATTTATCCCGTTCGCCTTACCTCTCTCTATCCAGACTCCGCGATCGCGTCATCTAACCGAAAAGACAATGCTTGATGGCTTATTTTGCGTCGTTCGTACCACAACAAAACGGCGAGAAAACTCGATCTCATTCGTGACAACTTCCTTCGTGGTTTACGCGAACACTCGCAACTCTACGAACTCGCGACTCGACAACTCCATACGTACGGCTCTACGACTTTACGATGACGGACTACTACTTCGACTACTCCAACTGTTCGGCTCCAGGGTTGACGACGAATTGAATTGATGAGGAAGCTTCCTCGCGGCGCGAGACCCTGCGCGTCCCGGAAAAGACGCATTCGGAACGCCCTCTATATATTATTTCTCCCGCGCGAAAGAATGCGAGTCATAATGAATATTAATGACGTCCTACGGCGCCAATTACGAATTGGCACTATTGTCTCACCCTGACGCTACCTAACGCGGTCATTCGAGACGATAACGAGTAGTATGGAAACTGCTAGTGGCGACGCGCCATATCTTCCAACAATGCTCGCAAGTGGCGACGCGCCTTTACGCCTACTGTACGCGAGTCAGCTGCGCGGCTCTCTCTCTCTCTCTCTCTCTCTCTCTCACTCTCTCTCTCTCGCCGAGGCTCCCGCACGCGTTCCCCCTCTCCGCGGCTGCTATATGCTCGATGCTCGGCGCTTACCTACTCGTACGAATATTTCTGCGAGCGAGATGCGCGGCAAGAATGCGCAACGGTCAGTTGCGGCCTCGTGGCTATCGCGCGCGGATCTCCTCGTATTCCCGAGGACGACGCGAAGCCTCCTGGTGCCGTCACCAGTAACAGGCACGATGGTTCTGCCGATATAACAGCGAATCAGGATTTCTGCTGGGTCGCATTGGCGCTATATCCGCGAGTGATGCTCTTTCCGTCAGTACCGTGGAGCCACCTCTAGCTCCGGCACTAACGGGTGAGGTTGGGAACCCCAGGCGTACCGGATAACAGAAAATACAATTCACCGTTGTTGATTCCCCGATGCATTTATCATAAATACATCCGAGAATCAATGGCTCGAAATTATGTGTTGTAATCGCGTATCTTTATTCTAACAACACGTCGCAATATTCAAAAAAATTATGAAATTAATTTTAACAATAAGTACTTGAGTAATAACGATACCAATAACGATAGCTGACATCAAAACCTTTAATCTAGTTTTTTGGAAAAGTCGACAGGACCCCAGGAACCAATATAAGAGCTAAACAAAGTTGTATATCAGAAGTCTTCGTGCACTTATTCACAGATTTGATAATTCGAATTTTTAGCCAATTTCAAACGGCAATATCTTCGATTCTAGAGGGGCTAAAGAGTCCTCCAAAAAATCAAATTGAAGGTTTTGAAGTCTACTTTTAGAATATATTATTCTGCTAACTTAATTTCGATCCAAGTATGGTTAGAAATGCAAAAACGTGAAAAAAAAACTGTTTTTATTGGTATTTTTGCAGGTTTTAGAAGCTATATTTGGCTCAAATTTTATTTTCCAGACTCTAAAAAATTACTGATCCTACTTTATACATTATGAAGACATATGGAATTATAATTGTACACATATAATACTTTTAGAGGAATAGAAAAAATGTTTACAATAAAAAAACACGTATAAATGCGGAAAAACAGTTTTATGAAGATGGGCAAGGTATAGACTCTTATTTGGGGGAATTTTTCAGTTGATTTCGTAGTTTTTAGTGATAACCAAGAGATCTGGGGATTAAAAGCCGAGCTAGCAGCAATTTGGGAAATAAAGGACACCCTAATAAGTATTTATATACAGGGTGACCCAATTTAAACGGGCACCGCTCATAACTCGTCAGGGACAGCCACAATCGAAAAAATGGTGGACACCAAAGTTGTAGGATATCGAAGGGGCAACCCGATGGTGACCTTGGATTTGACCTTGAACGCGTTTTTCAAGGTCATTTGAAGGTCAACTTTGGATTTTTAAATAGGAACCCCATTCTTTTATTGCGGGAATAGAAAGAGCGGTAAATTTTACGTTCAGAATGGTATGTTCGGTTGCGGCACTGAAGTTCATCTCAATGTCCTGCAGCCAGAATGAAACCCCGCCTACGTAATTCCTCTAGCAACGCCAAATTAAAAAAAAGTGGTAGAGACCATAATTGTAGGACCTGAAAATCCACCCTGCTACGTCCTCGTCGTGGATCCTGGACATCAAGTTTTATAATGATGACAAAACTCAGGAAATGGTACGCTAAATGATTAAAATCTTTTTTCTATTTTAAATTTACTACTTCATTTAAAGTGCAACATTTTACACGCTTTCATGATCCGGAGTCGAAAAAGTGGGTGCTGTTTGAAAAAAAATAATTTGACCTTGAAATGACCTTGTAGGACTGGCTCAAATTCGAGGTCACAATTCTCCCCCCCCCCCCCCCCCCCCCCCCCC
>JAZHPH010000180.1:122235-173577 GCA_037356405.1 Nasonia oneida
TGGAAAATTTTAAAATACTAATGACTCCTATAATTTTTGTATAAGATTTCCTATAAAGTTTACGTATGAATGCACTTTTAATGAAGAGTGTATTTTTTATATTTTTGGTATGATACAAATTTTAAGAATCCTGAAATATGTCATTGTTTGAAATTATCTAATCTTGTTAAAACTGTCAGAATAATTTATAAATTAATAGTTTAAAATTATAGAATTTTAAAATGAATCATCAAAGAAACTCTACAAATAAATGGAAAAAAATCAGGAAGTAAATGTTTTAATTTTATATCGCTTGCCAAACATTTTAAAATTGAAAAATTATTCATGGATCTAATTTTTCATTTAAGGATGAAATAAATAAATAACCTCAGGGGTAAAACAATCAAGAAAAAAAATTTTCTTCGTAAATCTCGAAACACGTCAACTTTAATTTCTTATTTTCTTGATGGTAGTGCAATTTTCAACCAAATCTAGCCGATTTTATATTGAAAAAATAGCGAAAAATTGCACATTTACCCCTAAAAAAACAGGGTTTGACACCCTTCGAGGTAAAAGTTGTACCTACAGTAGCGTCTTTTTATAATAAAGAATTTAGCGTTGATTTTATTCAAAAACTCCAAATAGTTTTTGAGATATTAGAAAAAACCTGTTTTCGGGGGTAAACTTCATGGGTGATTTTCACCCCTTAAATCGACGAGTTAGCACGTAAGAAAAAACACGTGTCTAATATTTTCTCGAGTACTACAACATATCACAAAATGATCAAAATCGGTGAGGTACACCTGGGGACCCTTCTTTGGAAGATGGCGATTGGTGATAGACTTCAGAGAACTTAACAAAACACAATAAGGGACGCGTACCCTTTACGAAATATTGCCGACATTATGGATCAGCTAGGAGGAGCCACATATTTCTAAATTTTTTTTATGACAAGCGATTTACAACAAATACCGATGGCTTTAAAATATTGTTATAAGACAGCATTCACCGCCCTAAATGGAAATTATGAATACACTCGCTTACCAAAAGGTTTGGTATACGCGACTGCAACCTTTTAACGATTAATGCAGAAGGACTACTAAGACTACTGAGATGACTGCAAAATATGAGGTTGTTAGTTTATTTAGACGACATAATAATATACAGTAAGGACCTACAAGAGTATGAACGAAAAATAAGAAATCTTATGGAGAGACTGAGACAGGCAAAAGTAGTATTGCAACCAGATAAAATAGTTTTGCAGACGAGAAGTAGGATTCTTGAGACACATCATAAGTGAAAGAGGCATTAAACCTAAACCAGAAAAGTTGAAGTAATAGCAAAAGTGGCCACATTAAAAAATTCCAAAAAAGTAAGACAGGTATTAGGAATGTTTGGATACTATAGAAAATACATCAAAGATTTCATAAGAATAGCCAAACTACTGCACGACTTATTAAAGAAAAATGTAAAATTTGAATGCACCGAAGAATGCAAAGGAGTTACCAGATACTGAAAGAATGCTTGATGAGTGAACGCATACTGCAATTCCCAGATTTCGAAAAAGGATTCACACTGACGACCGACGCTTCAGATTGTGCTACAGGAGCAGTTATAAGCCAAGAAAAAGACGGGTTTGATCACCCAGTGCAATATCTGTTTAGAGCACTCAATAAAGCCGAAAGAAACTATTCAATCACTAAGAAAGAGTGTCTAGCACTTCTATACGCTTTGCATCAGTTCAGACCATATTCGTTATGCCGAAGATTCACATTAGTCATCGACCATGAACCATTAAATTGGATGCACAGCAAAAAAAAAAAAAAAATCCAGGACAAAGGCTAATGTGATGGATTTTTAGATTTACGTGGTATTAATACTTCAAATACAAAACAGGGAAACTTAATATTGGACAGCACAATAAACCAACGGAAACACTAAATGCACCCATTACCGGAACAGCAACTAGAAGACAGAAAACACAGAAGGCAACGGAAGAAAAATCAACAACACTAACTCAAACAGACAGTGAATTGAATTCAGACGACTCAATGACGGTGCAAGCACTCAGAATATCATGGTTATCATCAACATCTAAGAGTGCGAAGCAGGAAGAACGCCTACAATGGATTCAGATATAGTAGAATAAGACTAGATGACTCACAAAGTGATGAACAGGAAGTAAAGGAGGACGATGAAAGAGACTCATGCTCTTCAACCGACAGCCAAGACATAACCATAAGCAATATTGCGATAGATATTAGCGCTATATCTCAGACAGAAAGAAGAAGCGACGAAGAGTCAATCGATAATATGCCAATCAAAACAACTCTAAGCAGGCGAGAAATCAAAGAAATCAGCAAGAAATTCAAAGAAAGCCTACGAAAATATGAAACAAACATAACCACCACTGTATTAGGAACGGATATAGAAATACAAATGAGGCTAATTTCCCATTTTTCGGCCGACGATGATGAACCAGATGAAATGCTTGAGTCAATATACTCTGATGCGCAATTTAATGTGGATGACGATGGCAAAGAGAAGAGTATATATGACGTCATAATCGACAGTGCTCAGAAATTGATGCAGCACACGCAGAAAACCTTACTAGAACCCTAACGAGAAAATGATAATGAAATGATATTGACAGTGAATCGGACACCGAGAGTAAAAAAAAAGAAAGATTTAAAACAAAAGAACCCATGCTAATTACCGACACCCCTATAGGGGCGTTTGACAAAGTCTCCATCAACACTGTAGGAAAATTGAGATTAACTCTAATAGAAACTGCCACCTGTTAACAATGCAATGAAACTTAACAAAGTACTTGATTGCAATACCGATCAAAAAGCTACATGCCACAACGATAGCATATGCATTGGCCAAATACTTAATATGCCAATTTGGAGCACCCAGAGCAATACTCTCAGACAGAGGTTCCAGCTTGTTATCAAACATAGTAGAATAGTTATTAAAATTGTTTAAAATAAACCACCTAACGACATTAGGATACAGACTGAAACGGTCACGACTTATCTCGGTCCTATAGTAATTAAATTTATGTAAGAATACAAAATCTATTGATTTTACTATCTGAAAAGGCCCGAACATTTACTAATCTGCGTCGTGATTCTGACAACAGATTAAATAGAAAGATTTAAAATTTTTATAATAATTCTCAATTATGATAGTTCAGGGCCGGGATACCAGGTAGTGGAGGTTTATTGCAATAAAGAGATATTTTGTTCTTTGTAACAAAAATAAATATATTCAAATATATATATATATATATATATATATATATTTATAAATATATATCAAATATATATATATATATATATATATATTTGATATATATAGAATATTGCGTATATCTTGCATATATTCTATATATCACAAAAATTTTTTACCAATAGGTTTTTAGGTAGATAAGCTTAAATTTGCGATATCTGCTCTATTCTAAAATTTGTATAAGTATTTGACCAGTCTTTGAATTTATGAAAAGTGTAGGACTGATACGATTTAATTTGCGATATCGTGCCTAAATTGAAATTTTGTAAGTGTAGATACGCCGCCGCCGCCGCTTCTCCTTCTCTTGCGCCGCTGCGCTCGCCGCTTCTCCTTCTCTTATAACGAGTTGACCGAATACACTCGTTGTGTCTCTCTCCCTCTCATTGTATCGTATCTCATATTATGTAACTAACTACTTTCTTACAGCTAAGACTACAAGGTAAGTGAGGAGAGAGAGGCGAGCCCTACATGCATACAGAGAGAGAGAGAGAGAGAGAGAGAGAGAGAGAGAGAGCCGCGCACGTGTATGTATGCGAGTAGGTGTGAACCGCGTTGCCGCGCTGCCGGCTCACTTGGTACTTGACCATCGTTACGTACAGTCGAATTCTCAGTCGTCTTGTAACGCGAGCGATATTCTTGTAAAAGCCTCCGCGCGATTACTTTAATGAACTTTGTGCTGCTCCGGGTGCGTGCGTCGCCGTGTGCTTTTGTTCTTCACGAAGAAGACGTGAACTCCTGTTGCTGCGAGGCGTGCTGGATATCGCCGCCCGCTGTCCATCCGCACACCGCCACTCACGCTAAGCCTCGAGGCATTGTCACCGCTGCGCTGAGACCCGGCTTGCTGTCGCCCGCTACTGTACATCCGTGACAGCCGACCCGAAGCTGCGAGGCGTCCTTGCGATCCTGCACGAGCGTCCTTGTAAGTACCAATTCGTACGCTACTCTCTCTCTCTCTCTCTCTCTCTTTGCATAATCGCTTAGCTTCGTCTCTCTCTCACTTCGCGCTGCGTTGTAATTGGTGCTCAATGTATTCAATCGTTACATTTCATTCGGGCTTGTTATCATTTCGTCCCTGACTCTCTGCCTTTCCCGCGCGTTCCTTTAGAAATAACTCGCGAACTAGCTACAAAGCATATACGCTCACGACGCGTGCGCGGGCTCACGTGCACGAGGACGTGCACGTACAGCATACTGCGCTACGGGCCAGGCTTCGAACAGCCTACAAGAAGCCTGCAACGAGCTGTTGCTTTTCACTCCTCTCGCTCATTAACAGATCAGTGGATACGCCGCTGAACTCTTATTAACGGTCAGAACACCGTTATACTCTTACTGCTGCTACCGCCGCTTGCTGGCTCGTGGCGCTGCTGGAGTTGTGGAGTCATCTGTAGCGCGGGGTTATCCTAGCTAAAAAATGTGTTCTATAAATTTTAATTTTTTTTTATATAGTTTTTTGCGGAGCTTGTACGGGGCGTTACAATACCACAGACCAACGTTTCATTAGAGAGACGCCATGCACCATTAGTAGAATTCATAAGAATATCTTCACTTACCACACTAGCGTTGGTCACTAATTTAACCCTTTTCAAATCGGTTTATGGGCAGGTAGGTTTATGGGCGCGTTTCTATTTAAAAATGCCGTCAGACGAGAAATTATGAAATTATAACACATGTATGCGAGACATCGTGCTGAGGTTAGACGAATTGAAAATGTTAGCAGGCGAGAAACAAATAGCAAATAAAATAAAAACGGAATAAAGGTACGATAAAAAGGTTAGGCAATTAAAGGGAAAGGTAGGGAGATATGCAAGATAAATAAATGAACCACGCACAAGCAAATTTGACGCATATAGGAATAAATCGCTCAAAATAATTGAGTTTGTAGATAGAAAGAACGTGATCTTAGAATACTCCAACGGAAAGCAAATAAGAAAACATGCAGACAAACTAAAAAGTGTAGGAAGCGACCCCAAAAACGATAATTTAAATGATTTATTTAATTAATATATTATTTACAGGATGAACATGTTATCAATAATAATTTTAATCACCACGTGATCAATATCAATCACTGCACGCCGCTGTATTGAATAGAACCCATAAACCCTAATCCAAAGGTTTATTTCAAGAAAATAAACTCCATAAGGATCAAGAGAGCAGATTGGAATCTAAGCATCTACATAAAAGTAGAGGATTTCATGCAAACGCATGACTCAACGAAGACGTATCAAGTATGCAAAACAATAATGGAAGAAACAAAGTGTAGAAATGCCCTAGCCGTAGACCTGCTACAGATAAATGAACAAGAATTAAGCAACGTACAAAAACAGATAAATGAAATAACAATAAGTTTGGGACACATTCAATATCCCACAACAAGAAACCATAGATGTATCAGAACAAAAATATTAGTTCCACTGGAAGTAGGAAGCTTGAATAGCAGCCTATTTGGACTAGTGACAAATTATGAAGTAAACACCATAAACAAAATATTGACCAGCTGTTCCGAGACCAAACAAAAATAGCACATTAATTAGACACAAATTCACACATAGTATCAGCAAAATTTGAAGAATTATACAATATAACCAGCAATCACCAAAAAGTTCTACAAGGATTCGAAAAAGCGTTAACCAGAACGATCAGCCTTCATAAAACCATCACCCTAGTATCCGCGCCCCTTACCAACTGTACAAAATGCATGCAAAACATACCACAAGATGTGAAGAATAAAACTATTGGACAAGCCTTCATAAAACCATCACACCAATACATTGCCGTCAACAGCGACCATACAAAATACATAAAATTCAATGAGGACTAGAGAAAAATGCATCCAAACACACTACTTTTTAGAAAGGTTCGACATTTAGTTTTTGAGTGAAAACGATTGCAGTAAATTGCGCTTTATGGTGAATAATAAAAGAACGACAAAGGATAATATAAATTTCCCGCAGTAAAAATAAAGGTAATTTTATTCTCCAAAAGGTACATATCAAGCAATTTACTTAAATTAATTTTTTGATAACTTTATCAGATAAAACTGAACTCTCAAAACTAAAAAATCGCTTAAAAAAAAAGTCAAAAAAATGTGAAAACGGACTTTTTCCCCACTGTGTTATAGTAAAAACAAAGCAAATAAAACAGTGGCTTAATATCCACTTACAATTAGTAGAAGCTAAGATACAGGCGTATACATACGCACACACACATACATCCATACGGACATTTTCCAAAAACACTATTTTTCGACTTAAAATACTTCAAAACACACTTCCAACATATTTTTAGACAAACTCTAGAAATCACTATCACAAAGCTTTCTTAGGAAGTAAGCAATAATAATCATAGCACTATTAGCGAAAAAGAAAATCTGCCAGAAGATGCCATGTTTGAAGAAGAATAAATACGAACGAAAATGTTTATGAACAACAAACCCGAGAGTCACCCCCAAAACTCATGACATTGCATTTGGACTAAAAACATTGCAAAAATCGAAACGTTCACAAGACCGCTCAAAGAACAAACAAAACTCAAAGACACATTGAAATGCGAATGATATCAATCCAATAATGCATATGATACCCACACGAAAAGCGGAAAAAGATTAAAAACACATCCTTTTTTTCACCTTTTTAAACACAAACTCCTGCAATACCTCAGACGATGAAATCACTCACAAAACTTTACTAACAGAACACTCAAGAAAACAACATAAAGACCAGATCAAATACCTCGATGTCACTATACTGCGATGACGACATACCTTTATCTACCACCATAAAAGAATTCGAACAAATAGTAACACCATATTCAGTACAAGAACAACATGAATTTGGAAGAAAAAGAGTGATCATTAACTTCAATACGGAAAGAGAGGCAATCGACGCATAAGAGTTGAAAAGAATATTGCCAAGACAAAATATATTTAGATAAAACAACATGAAAGCGACCCCACATCAGAATATCAGGACCATAAACCTAAGAAAGAACAAAGCCAGAAAAGCAACTTAAATCATGCGATCACGGTCAGTCCTAAACGCAGTGAAAAACGAAAAACCTAGGACACTGACACCCAAAAATAGACTATTTTGCTTATTACCATGGGAAAGCAACGACCGTGAAAGAGACAAGATGTTTTTCCGCCTTTTTGCCCAATTCAGCGCTACGACTCACTACGAAACTGTCCGAGATAGGCAAAGACGCCTTAATTACATATATGTACAATATTTTAAAGAAGAGAATGCAAAAATTGCCAAAGAACAATTTGACCACAAATATTAGGCAACATATGCAGAGCCAAGGAAATTACCACGGATGTTGGAAGAACGAACAGTAACACAATTCTATAAGAAGTGCAAGCAAATGATAGAAATGGACCTATATAGCCTACATGAGATAACGTGTAAGAAGCAAATGGCATGTGACCCAAATAATAACGCCAAAAATTCGAAAAAACTAAAAGAATCACCCGACGAAAAACAAGACCTGGGAGCAATGACTTAAATGATAGAAATAGAATGAGCATTGATTAGAAACCAAATAATAGTTAAATTAGTAAAAAATATTAGCAAAACGCGCGAGAGACCACGTTATAAACGCATAATTCATAGCGTTTATAACGTGGTACGTAAAATTCATTTTTTTTAATATATATACATAAATACCAGAACTTGCATGTTACCCAAAACCTGACTATCAATGCATTCTGACCAATGAATTAAGAATTAAATCTTTATCTATTTTCAGAAATGGTGCACCAGATAGAGAATATAATCAGCAGCATAGATCATCAGAAGCGTGAGTAAATTGTAGTCTATTGTTATAAGATTTGATTGTTTTTAAAATTTTATCGACTTTCTCATTCGGCACACATGTAATGATGTCGTCAACATATCGGTAAAAGAATGTTGATTTAAACGATAGTTTGAATAGGCAATCCGTTTCGAGATCATTCATGACTATGTCAGCGAAGAAACCCGAAATCGGAGAGCTCATTGGTATGCCGAACAGCTGTTTATAGAATTTGCCATTAAATTGAAAAAATGTATTCTCCATAAGTAATTCACAACCTAACAATTTCACTTAGAGGGATTTCTGTACAATTTGTATATATTTTTTTCGATGCTCTTATTGACTAATGATTTGTCAATATTGGTATAGAGTGATTTTACATCGAGGCTGATTAAGCAGTGGTTCGGTGGGACTACTATGCTTTTTATTTTTTCTATAATATTATAGCTATTTTCTACGTATGAGTCAGGTATTTTAATGCTATTTCGTAATATTCTAAGGAGGCTTTTCGATAAAAAATACGTAGGTGAGCCTATTGTTGAGATAATAGGTCGTAAAGCGATAGCTTTTTTGTGAATTAAAGGTAGTCCATAACATTTTGGCAAGGTGATGTCTGTTTGTGTGAAGTTAGTTGGAGGAAGCTAGTGATGGGCGATTCTACTCGATTCCTTGAGAATCGACCGATTCTTTTTTCAAAGCATCGATTATTTGAGCGATTATTTTCGGTATTCGATTCTCGAGGAATCGATTCTTTTCGAAGCGAGTATCGAATCAAAAAGATGGCGGAAGGGACGGGGGGGGGGGGACAACGACTTAAAAAGCGGGAAACGGCCGAGCTCCGATAACTGCAGCGTAGTTGCGTACTGCATAGTGTAACCTGTGTAGTGTGTAGTGTACGTGTAGCTATGGACATGCTGTGCATGCATACTCAGTAGTGAGCACTGCAGCAGTACTATAGCCTAGTCGAATAGCGTAGGGTGATCGCGTGTGTACAATCCAGGAGTGCCTCGGGCCCCGAGGCTCGGGGCTTCGAGAGTAACGTTCAGAGACGAGAATTCGAGAATCATAAACACAACCTCATAACCATTGTATGTGGTTTATATAAAGTATGGATATACAAAATGTGGTGAGTAAATAAAAAAATTTTAAAAGAACATAAAAAATCTCGACAATAAGTATTCCTTCCTATGTGAAATCTGTTATAGGTTTATACATGTGGATATAGGCATAATCGTTATATTAATTAGTATTCGATTAAGTTTAACACAATTGTTATTTTATTTTAGCTGTAAAACTGGTACCTCTACGGATACAACTGCTACTGTAAATCTGGTTGAAGAATCGTCACAACAATTACAACCTGCACCAAAACTCCAGCAACAGTATGCATATATATAATTTTTACATTTTATAAATACCGAATATTAATTATATTAATAATATATATTTATAATAATATTAATCATATAATTTGTAGGAAGCATGTTAGTGCAATGTGGAAACATGCAAAAAAAAGCAAAGATGGCAAATATTTAATTTGTTTACATTGTCAAAATCAATATAAACTAAGCGGAAACACATCCAACATGTTAAAACATTTGCAAAGCCAACACCCTTTCTTTTTTCAAACAACAGTCAAAGAAGTAAAAACAAAAAGTACAAAAAGGCCTTTAGAAGACTACATTGAATCACCACCCTCGACTTCAATTCATCCACCACAAAAAAAGGCTAAAACTGATGCTGAAAAACAACAACCTAGTGTAAGTGTAAGCTTAATTTCTTTATCTTGTGATTATTTTAAAATTCTAAAATCTTTTATTGCTTATATTTACAGTTATCAAAGTATATAGGAATCAAAGATATATTCGCTCGTATTAATTCATTCAAAGGCAAGTAAAAAACGAAGTAAAGCCACATTTTGTTATAAAATATTTACAATTTTTATTTGTAGATGGAGGATTTCAGTCTAATCAAGTCTCAAACGCAATCCTTTACATGATCTGCAAAGACATGTTACCTATATCGATTGTGGAATTTGAAGGTTTCAATAAATTAATGAGTCTTGTAGCACCTCTTTACAAAGTTCCATCGAAAAGAACGATGACTCGTAACCTGGAGGCTAGATACGAGATCATGAAAAATGCTTTTATTCAAGAATTAGAAAACATACCTTATTATTGTTTAACTGCGGACAATTGGACAGATTCCTCAACTCAAAGTTACATTGGTGTAACGATACATTACCTAAATAATTCGAAAATGACAGGAAGAACAATTGGGTGTTTCCCACTGTATGAAAATCATACATCTGAATATTTATCAAAATCAATTGAGAAAATATTTAATGATTTCAAAATCAAAAAAGAAAAAATCACAGCAATGATCACTGATGCTGCACCCAATATTAAAAAAGCTTGCATAGATTTACTGGGCAAGGACAAGCATCTTATTTGCGTTGCACATGTTGTTTCGCACTTACTACCTACTGTACTCAGTAATTTTAAAGAAATTAATTCCATTATCGATAAAGTAAAAGCCATTGGGACTCAAATAAAACGTAGTATACCAGCTTCTGATAAGCTGAAGGATTTGCAATTGCAAGATGGAAAGACTGAAGGTACAGTCTTAAAATTCAAACTGGATGTTCCAACTCGCTGGACTTCAAAAATCGAGATGTTGGACAGATATATTTTATTAGAGTCATACATGTATAGTGCTATCAATAAATGCGATAAGCCTTTAGATCTTTTAACTAGGGAAGAAGTTAAAATATTAAAAGATATGTTACCTCTCATGAATACCATCAAATCAGTAATAACAGAGATTAGTGGCGATGCTTACCCGACAGCCAGTTTAATTATACCAATTATCAACTGCATGGAGAAGAAAATTAATTCGATAATTCCTGAAACAAACATAGGAATCGATTTCAAAAACAGGCTGTTAACTGCTATGGAAAATCGCTTCAAATATTTAGAGCAGTCTCCTCTTGCAACCGCAACGTTATTAGACCCGAGGTTTAAAAAAATTCATTTCAAGCAGCCTCTCGCTGTTTCAGCTACTTTAAATCGAATACGAAATGACGTAGAAAAAGTCTATGTAGCAAAAGAGAAACCGATAGTTTTAAATAAAACGAGTTCTGACAGCATATGGGATGTCCATGATGCCATTTTAGAACAATCTGCAAATCACATGGCTCCTGTAATTGAAGAAAATTTAGAGGTCGACCAGTATTTAAAGTTACCATTGATTCCAAGATCCGAAAATATTTTTATTTATTGGAAAAACCTTATAGACAGTTTTCCAGGATTAAGCAACTACGCTCTACAAAAACTAGCAATTCTTGCGACAAGTGTGTCTTCAGAGCGGTTGTTTTCTAAAGCTGGGAACATTAAAAGGGATCGACGAAATCGACTGACCGGTAATAATCTAAACGTATTATTATTTTTAAGTTGTTGTACGGAAGAAAATTGGTTTGAAATTAATTAGATTTTGTAATTATTTTTTTGGTCTGAATAAAATCCAATAACCCGATTTCCTATAATTTATTAATATCCCTTTTCGTGCAAATGAGAGAAATAAAATTTGAATTCATATTGCTTTTTACATTCAAATGCATTAACAGGTTGTAAGGTAATATAATAATTAAAATGTTTAAAAGATGTATTGTTATTAAATAAAAATTTTTAGCTTTTTCTATAATTAACAAGTTTTGTATTTCCTTTCAGCTGCGAGTATCATTTATCAAGGGATGAAGATATCTTCTATATAAGCATATAACTGCTAACAAGAGGTAAATACCAGTTGAGAATATTTAATGCTTCAGTCAGCAAAAATATAGTAAGTGTACATTAAGGAAATATATCAATTTTGTACTTCAAAAATCATTTTGTACTTAAATAAATTGTATATATATAAGCAATAATAAACAACTTTTATAAAAAAATACCAATTTAATTATTAAATTATTATTTCATGTAATTCTTTAATTTTGATTCGATACTCGGGTATCGATACTCCGATTATTTTTTTAAATAATCGGTTCTCAAGAATCGATTCTTTTCATGATTCGATTCTTTAGCATCGATTATTTTTTTAAGAATCGCCCATCACTAGAGGAAGCTACGTGCCAATGAATTGGCAGCGGTTTTTTTTCGACGAATTGTTGTAGATAAATAGTTTTAAGGCGACTGATTACTCTGATGGACTAGGTACACTTCGAGTTCTGTATTGGGGTAGTTTTTAGGCACTTGCCCCGTATAAAGAGTTTCGAAGAAACGTCTTATACCCAGGGCAAACACCTATTGGATTTGACCAAAAAGTTTTTTTCCAGTTTTTTCTATGCCATTTTTTACAGAAAGGTTTTTTCATAAAAGTACTCTGGCATTTTGTAGTATAGTAATTTTTCAACAAATTCACAGTACTTGAAAACACCTTTTACAAGGTAAAATGTTGGCAACTATAAGTTTGGTCTCCATCCTGGCAGAAAATAACTTAATAGTTGATTATGGTTAGCCAATGAACCTGCTAAAACCGTCACTTTGGCTAACAGTTTAAAATTGGTAAGCATTTCTACCAGGGCATAAATATACTTAATGAATGTAATGAAGACAGATTTATGTATGTCAAACATTAAAGTTCAGTAGGTTAGATAAGATCAGTTGACTAGTGGTTTTAAAAAAAAAGGTTACAATTTTCAAAAATATTATTTTAATGCACATTTGCCGGCACGTCGCCTTATAGTCTACGATGTGTACTTACTTAAAACTTATTTTCTAGATTCATAATCTGCGTGCCAATCCGAAAGAAAACATCGTATGCGCACAATTCGTAACACCAGAAATATTTGTGTCATAACGGCCGCGAGTTTATTAACGAAACGATGAAAAACTTTTTAGAAGAAAACTCGATCTTTCACGAGAAAACACCGGCGTATCATCCGCAAAGCAATCCGGTAAAACAATTAAACCGCGATTTGAAAACACGCATTTCAGCATACATAATACTAACGTACACAGTACGACGGGAATGACTCCCGCAATTTTAGTCTTTCGCCAAGAACTGCAACTACCGAAATTATGGCGACGGCTAGCGGAAGCGCAATCCGAACCAAATCCCGGAAAATCCAGCCCAATAATTCACGACGACGACTATATCAGCGATAATTATACAGACGATTCCGATAGCTCGAGTTCACGTTCCGACGGATCATCGCGCAAGCACAACACGAGAAACCGCGCAAAGAAAATGTTAAAAAATGCGGAAACAAAACGGCTAAACGCGATAAAAAATAATCTGAATAAAGATACGACACTCAAAAGCAGTAAGTCATCCAGGAGCAAACCCGAAAGAACAACTGTAAACTTCGACAATACAAAAGAATAATTATGCGAATGGTCTGAGAGAATGAAAAACACATACACGACAATGCGCAAATCCAAATCGAAAAAGAGAAAAGTAGGCAAGAGAGCCACTACAACAAAAATAAGCGCGAAGATATTTTCGAAATCGGTAAGCCAGTCTGGAAAAGGAATAAAATTTTATCTTCAGCACAAAAAGACATCAGCGCGAAATTAGCCAAGCCGTACCTCGGCCCATATATAATTAGCAAAAGAATAGGCAAGAACGTTTACGTACTTCAAGACATCGACGGAAAAGCATTAAGCAGCTCATACCACGCAAAGGAGCTCAAAGAGTACGCGAGCAAAGAAAAGCCCGAAGAGAACGCTAAGAAAACCGGCAACGCCGAGTCCGCCGAAAAACCCAAGCGCAGATTCGGCAGATCGCGTAAACAACACGCGGTCCCGCCTGTCCCAACCACCTGGCACAGTCCGACAGCACGTGCGAACGCTAGCCACGATAGGTGACAGCAGCCCCGCAACGCACAGAAAAAGAAAGAGAGAAAGCAAAGGAATTTCCCCTCCTCTCTCCACTCAGACGACTCATAACAGCCACACGTGTTAACACCAGTCCAGCGCCGGCACAGTTAGACAACCGAAACAAGAGAGTACACACGCAAGAAAAATGAGCAACTCCAGCTCGAGCGAATCATCGAGCGTCAGCGAAATCGACCCTAAAGCTCTGAATAAGCTGCTGCACAAGCTAATCAACAAGACCAGCAAGAAGAAGGCCGACAGAATAAGCCGCATGGACAGCAGTGCAAGCGGCGCAAGTACAAGTGACAAAGTGTCAACAAAGCCCACATCGAGTGCGAACGAAAAAGTGCGCGACGAAAAGACCTACCGCGGCAGAGTGTACTGCGCACTATGTGCTAACCAACATCAGTTCCTCGCAGAGCAAGAGCGCAGACAAAGCCTGAAAAACAAAAACCGGCTATTATTATTATTATTATTATTACTACTATGAAGGGGGGACCTCCGAGATCCCTGGCACTTAGGCTGTTAACCCATTGTACCACCCTTCGTCATGACATCCCCTACACAGGTAAGCCTGCCCTTCTCCAGAAGGTCAGTATGGTTCCTGCGTCGAGTGTCCTAATCTTCTCGCACGTGGAGAAGAGCTTCCCCAAGCACTGATGTCTGAGCTGCACAAATTTTGGGCAAACAGTCAGCACATGGGTTGGCATTTCTTCCGCCCCCTCGCACCACCTGCATACACCCGTAGCCTCCTTCCCCATCTTTAGACTGTGATACCTTAAGCGGATGTGCCCGGTCACTATCTGCATCAGGAGTCTGGAGTTATTTCTGCTGCCTCCTGCGATGCACTTGGTCCAGCCGACATTGGTGTCCTGTCCCATTATCGCTTTGGCTTGTCTGCATCATTGAGTTCCTTGCTATTCTTTAGTATGCTCTCTCTCAACCCAGTCCCGGATTTCGCCAGTCAACAGGCACCTTCGGCACCTGTGTAGGGCTCCGGCCCGATTGAGGGGTGCCCCAACTAAAAGAATCTATTAAATCCTATTTAAACAATATTTTTAAATGGATAAAATCCTATTAATTAATGGGATGCATACGTAATTTTTGTATAGATTAACGGGATTTAATAGATTCTTTTAGTTAGGGTATTGCGACGGAATGGTGTGTATGTATGTTTCCGTCATGTTTGCGTATTTTACAATTTAAAGAAGTATGATTTAGCTGTTTGTTTAAAGTGTGATATGGATAGTGTATTGCGAAGGTGAGATGGAAGGCTATTCCAGAGGTAGGAAGCACTGATGAAAAATGAGTTCTTCGGCGTCTCTGTCTTGAAGGACGGGATGTCCAGAGGGG
Source organism: Nasonia oneida (assembly GCA_037356405.1). Classification (NCBI taxonomy): domain Eukaryota; kingdom Metazoa; phylum Arthropoda; class Insecta; order Hymenoptera; family Pteromalidae; genus Nasonia; species Nasonia oneida. The sequence continues at coordinate 137,529 of JAZHPH010000180.1, forward strand.
TCACCTCACCTCTTACAGGCCTGAGCACGACGTAGAAATCAAAATAGGCTAATAAGTAGGTAGGTACGGAGGAGTTGAACATTTTCCTTAGAAAACAGGCCATGAAGTATTTCCTACGTCCGGCGGTGGTAAGCCATTGCAGATCACGCCTATAAGGGGAGATGTGCTCGTCCCTCCTTACACCGTAGATATAACGGATCCCCGTGTTGACAAGCCTCTGCAGCCTCAAGTCAAGTTCCTGTGTCAGGTCGCAGTAAGCCAGTGAACAGTAATCGATGATGGGAAATAGGAATGCTTGCACCAAGTGTTGGCGCAACCTGAGGTTAGTGCTCTTCCGAAAGAAATAGAGACGGTACATTAAAGAATGAGCACGTTTACAAATTTGTGTAACGTGTTCTTTCCACGTAAGTTTGGAGTTTACTCCAACCCCAGATTGCGCACCGATGATTCGTAGTCGACCCGGGCTCCCCCTATATTTATGTAGGTGTTAGCAGTAGTAGGTAGAGCATTCATATAGTAGGGGGAACCCAGGACGATTGCCTTAGTCTTAAGGACATTAAGTTTAAGGCTATTTGATGCGGCCTGTTCTCTTCCCGTGAGGTAAGATGCAAGCCAGCAGATAACCTGCTTGGAAAAGCCGAAAGAGGATAGCTTTCTGAGTAGCTTGATGTGACACACCGTATCAAACGCCTTGCTAAAATCAAATAGAAGTAGAAGAGTGACCTTCTTCCTGTCTATCCCAAGCCTGACATCATCAGTCAGCTTAATCAAGCCAGACTGCGTGCTGTTGCCAGTGCGAAAGCCAGTTTGGAAATTATCAAGGTAAAGTCTTGTTTCAAGATATTCGGAGATTTGCTTGTGCACCAGCCACTCTAGCGCCTTGGCCAGGAAACAGAGTAGAGAGATCGGACGGTAGTCGGTTACAGCTGTAGGAGAGTTAACTTTGTTTAGTGCTCTAACGATCGATGATTTCCAGGCTGAAGGAAAGCGTGCCTCGCTCAGAGACAGGTTGAAAATTTGACAAAGTAAAGGAGCGAGTATTGACAGTGCTTTGGAGATTACAACCTGCGGAATACCATCGCTTCCCCTGGCCTAGGTGTTAAAGTATGATACTACAGCCGTCACATCCGACTCCGTGATAGCCCTGGATATGAAGTGTTCAGGGAGGTCCAGACTCTCCAGGGTTCGCAGATACTCCTCAACAGATGAAGCTTGAGGGTCATTTGAGATGGAGCTAAAGTGTTTGTTGAGAGCATCTGAAGAGAACTGAGCAGGTGAAGGAGATTTAGAGGTGGTAATACCAAGATTTTCAAGCTCTTTCCAGATCTCTGCAACGTCGGTCAAGGTAGACAAGCGTGAATAGTAGTAGTTCAGCCTGGCCTCCTCAACCTGGTTATGAGCATCGTCCCTTGCGATTCTATAGAAGTATAGATCCCAAGGTAAACGACTTCTGCGAAAGCGCCTGTAGAGTCTGTTCCTTTCAGTTAAGAGGTCACGAAGAGCCGCGGTGAACCACGGGTGACGTTTACGTCCAGGTGTCACAGTCTTTAATGGGCGCGAGATGATTTATGGCGTTCGTGATGTGAGCGTTAAGAATGGTAATGCATTCGTCAAGTGATGGCGTAGTGAAGGATGACCAGTCACATGCGCTAAGGAAGTCCCTTAGCTTCTCACAATCAGCACAGATTCCTTTGTACTTTCTGTAGGAGTATGTAGCAGGTACGTGGCGTGGAATCTGTACGTCGAGTGTGGCCGTAATAAGGTCATGTCCGTTGATGAAAGGAGTTCCGTCTTCCAGTATGAGAGCAGGCGATCCTGCTCATCAATTAAGCATAGGTGAAACCAGGTGTCCTGTCTGTGATGGGTTGCACCATATGGCACAGAAGTAAGGGAGTTCTCATCGATGAAGGCCCTGATTAAATTGGCATCTTCAGATGAGGAAACCTGATCGGCATTAAAATCACTCATGATGACCTAAGTGGAGTAGTTGTGCATAAGTGTTGTTAGTTGTTCAATGAAATTAGATCCCTGGATAAAGGGTGAGTGAGGAGGGCGATACACAACCCCCACGAAGATGGACGATACTCCCTTAGCTGTGATCTCACAGAAAAGATGCTCCGGCTTACACGGCTTTCCCGACCATTCGCCTCTCAGAGAGAGAGAGAGAGAGAGAGAGAGAGAGAGAGAGAGAGAGAGAGAGAGAGAGAGTAGCAGATCCCGCCACACTATGCTGCGTAGCTTTGCCACCAGCCTCACTACTACAATCCCGCCGGTCCACACGCATACACTACGTGGAAGAAGCCAGCGTAGCGCCGAACCAGCGTGAGCGAAAAAAACAGTGAACTGCTGGGAGGGGGAAAACCGATAAGCCGAGCGTGTGTGTATGAGAGTCGACGTATGAGTATGCGAATTATTTAGCCGGAAGGAGATAATGTAATTTGCAGAGCGAAAATTATGTACTGATTGAAGGAGTGATACTGACTCGCGAGAGTGAGCAAAATGTTCTGTCAGAAAGCTTGTAAAACAACGATAAATTAATGAAGTATGTATAGCGCATGCACGCAATTGTATGCGAGACCTCGAGTCGAAATTCGCCAAGGTAACTTAGACACTTGGGTACGAGACTTAGAAGAATGTAGTTGAAGATTCGTAGAAAATAGATTAGGTTTTGCAACGCAGCCTGGAGCAGACCCCCCCCCCCCCCCCCCGGTAGTGCCTAAAATCTTAGTAGTTTTTCTATTGTTCGCGACGAAATTTACAGAGGACGAGACTTCAATAGCCGGCAACGTGTTAGTGAATTTCGTTAAAAGTAAAATTCGTTCAACCTGGCGCCCGTTTAATAAATATGGTCGGGCGATATTGAAGCCAGTATTAACGAGTGAATGGCGTAATCTTACACCGGATTTCCCTCGAAAATCCACCTCGTTACAGTGTTTAGCTCCCAAAGCTGCAAATCTATCTGCTATTTCGTTACCCCTGATCCCGGTGTGCCCTGAGACCCAAAGCAGCCTGACCTTGTTGTTGTGAGTGGTCAGCTGATTTACAACTACTTTGCTTTCCCAGACCAGTCTGGAGGTCGTCCTATGAGCCATAAGTGCTCTAAGTTCCGCCTGACTGTCTGAACAAATGGTGATAATTCTATCCCTTGCGCAAAGTTCAATATTCCTCTGAGCGCAGGTCAGTATAGCGTATATCTCGGGCTGGAAGGCCGTAGCATACCGCCCCAGAGAAAAGAAGGTTCCCCTTCCATCCCTTCGGCAGTAGTACCCCGAACCATCTGTGTACCAGACGTCTCCCGTTCCTGGTAGACTGTCCCTGCGGGCTTTCCATTCCTCTCTCGTCGGTATGACGACTCCATATCGTCTTTCAAAGAAGTAGCGCGGGATCATCATATCAGTTTTAATGGAAAATTCCGGCAAGAGACCATTCCAGCCGGAAGCCAGGTGGGCCTCGTGCCTTGGGTCCAATGTCCATACGCATTGAACCTTAGCAGCCATCCCGATGATAGTAAGATGGAGTGGTTCCACCTTCACAAGGATTCCAAGTGCCTTGGTAGGCGTGGTCTTAAAGCCCCTGTCGCCCCTCCCCCCTCAGCACCCGTCACCTGAGTTTCTTCAGTGCTGCTCTAGCACCCACTAGCTCCGCCCTTGGCCACCAGACCAATGCGGCGTAAACCAGCCGAGGTACCAGAACTGCCCTGTATAACCACAGTATAATCTGGGGACTTACTCTTCATGTACTACCAAATGCCCTACGACATGTCCAGAGAGCTACCAGGAATTTATCGCACTGGGCCGTGAGATGCTTCTCCCAGGTCAACTTTTTATCCAGAACAATGCCGAGGTACTTAGCTAAGTCCTTTGCCTGTAGGGCGACTCCAGAGAGTTTGGGCACTCTGTAGGCATCTAACTTGTACTTGCGGGAGAAGATCACCATCTCGACTTTATCCGGGTTAACCGAAAGTTCCGTCGAGCAGCACCATCTCTCTACTTTCCTTAATGCTAGCTGCATGGCGTCCATGGCTGCGCCAATTTCGCTACCTTGCATCAGTATCAGGAAGTCGTCCGCATAGGCTTGCCCACCCATTCAGCACTTCCAGCAGCCCATTTGCCACCAGGCACCAAATGGTGGGCGACACCACTCCGCCCTGCGCACATCCCTTACTGACCTGTGACAACTGCTTCAATAGAGGTGCAGTTAAATGCTCCCTATATGTCTAGAAATACTCCTACCATTATCTCCCCCCTTTCCAGCTGCTCCTCAATGCGCCAAACCGCCGAGTGTAAGATAGCCTCTGTAGAGATCCCTGCCCTGTACGCATGCTGGTTAGGATGAAGAGGAAACACGGTTAGGATATCGTCTTGAATAAATCTATTCATTAACCTTTCTAGTGTCTTGAACACAAAAGAGTTAAGACTCATAGGTCTGCAGTCCGTGACGGTAGTGTGACTTGGCTTTCCTGTCTTGGGAATAAACGCAACCTTGGCCGTTTTCCATATTTCAGGTACATGAGCCAACGCCACACTTGCTCTGAAGAGCTTTACCAAGGGGCCCACCAGTTCCTCCAACCTCTCTTGAAAGAAAGCCGGGTAGATTTCGTCGATGCCCGGCGCCTTGAAGGGTTGAAAGTTCCTTATGGCCCACTTGACCGTTTCCGGTGTAAAAACCTTCGCCGCCAGATCCTATGACGCCCTCTGCTGCTTGTTCCTACCCGAGCTCTCATCCCCCATCTCGTGGTAGAGATGAAAGTCCGGAAAGTTGGCTTCCAGAAGTAGTTTCAAGCACTCCTCTTCCGAGGTTGTGTATTCTCCGGTGAGCAGTCTGATAGCTTCAAGCCATACCTCAGGATTTTTCACTACAGCCAACACATCCGATTCCGTTATGGTGCTGAACTCGAAATGTTCTGGGAGGTCGAGACTTTCCAGGGTGAGAAGATAATCCTCAACAGCAGGAGCTAACGGATCATTGAGAGTTCATCTGTGCTAAAGCGAGATGGAGAAGGGGCCTTGGTAGTAGAAATTCCAAGTTTCTCCAGCTCTCTCCAGATCTCGGCAACATCAGTCAAGGTTGACAGGCGTGAATAGTAATAATTCAGCCTGGCTTCCTCGACTTGTTTGTAAGCATTGTCTCTAGCTAGTCTATATTTGCGGAGATCCGTATCAAGCCTGGAGTCTCTGAAACGCCTGTAAAGTCTTTCTCTCTCAGAAACAAGGTCACGAAGGGCCGTGGTGAACCACGGGTGACGCTGTCTTCTTGGTGTCACAGTTCGTAATGGGGCGAGATGATTGATGGCGTTAGTGAGGTTAGCGTTAAGTGTAGATATGCATTCGTCGGGTGATAAAGCGGTGAGGGATGACCAGTCACATGCGCTAAGAAAGTTCCTTAGCTTCTCGGCGCTGATTTCTTTAAAGTTTCTGTAAGAGTATGTGTTAGGTACGTATCGTGGAATCTGTACGTCGAGAGTGGCCGTGATAAGTTCATTTCGTCCGTTGATGAAAGGTGAGTTTGTCTTCCAGTATGACAGCAGGCGATCCTGCTCGTCGATTAGACACAAGTCAAGCCAGGTATCAGAACCCTGTTTGTGGTGTGTGGTACCATAGGGATCAGATGAAAGGGAGTTTTCATCAATGAAGACCTTGATGAACTTGGCATCTTCAGATGAAGAAAGTTGGTCATAGTTAAAGTCTCCCATTATGATCTTCGTGGAGTAGTTGTGCATGTGGGTTGTTAGCTGGTCTATGAAGTTAGAGCCTTGGAAGAATGGAGCATGAGGTGGTAGATACACAGCCCCCACGAAGATAGGAGAGACTCCCTTCGCCGATACCTCGCAGAAGAGACATTCAGGCTTGCCTGGCTTGCCAGACCATTCACCGTCAGATGATGAAATAACGCTAACTGTCAGTGATTTATGTATGTAGAGGGCCACACTTCCTCCGTTTCTGTTTCTGTCTCGTCTGTAGGTAGTCGTCCAGTGAAGGGATGGACGTCACCTTGTCGCTCAACCAGGTCTCAGTAACAGCTATTACGTGGAATGGAGAGTGAGTGGATAAGAAAAGCCTGATCATCTCAATGTGACCCGTAAGCGAGTTCGCATTAAGATGACAGACTCGTAGACCTTCGGACAGAGATACCTAAGAACTGGATGAAGACGTGGCAGATGAGCTTGATGGTGGGTGTGGTAGAATTATGTGTGTGTGTTGTAGCCTCAGTGTTAAACGATGTTGGCAGCGGGCGGAAACCGGGCTAAAAAAGTCTCTAGCTCGGCGAGTGAGCGGAAAAATAAGCAAGCGGGTTGTTGTTGACGTTGCTAGCCTATCCTCAAGTTCGAGGAACGGGCTACCTAAGCGTCAAAGTTGTCGCGAGAACGATCATCGTCGGCGCGCGCTCTGATTTATCCTCCACATGTCACAAAACAATCAGAAGGTGCCGATGCATGACAAGCGCGGCTTGTGTGTGTGTGTGTGTGTGTGTGTGCTCGAGCATAAGCCCTGCGTTTTAGGGAAGGGCTGGACGAAATACAGAGTGCAATAAAACTGTATTTATTAAGTTTACTCATCCCCCTCTTTCCCCCGCGTTCTCCTAAATGTTAAGGATCGCGTTAAATATACGAAAACATATAAATCCTAGTGCATGCGAGTCGCTAGGTGTTGCGCATCTGTATTGTGAGACACAGCGTTGCATAGGGGTTTCCTTTTCTCGTCCAAACTTTTGACTAAGAACTTCCAGGTAAAACACAGACTTGTGTTATTTTGATTATATAATTCTGTGAATGATGCTTATTAATATTGTTGATGCGATTGTGAATTCAAGTTATATAAAAATTAAAAGCTATTGAAAAAAGCGAAGTGTTTACTTACCTCTGAACTACGTAAAATATCTTCTTCTGCAGGTTTATTAAAATTTAAATCAAAAGGAAGTGATGCATTAATAGAAAATGCTTGACTAAAATCATAGATATCAAAATCGTCTATGATTTGAAATAAGTTTTCTTCTGTATTTCTACTATTCTGCGATAAATTAAAAATATATTTGAACTGTTTGAACTCTAACAATTGAGTGACTCTGAAACTTGATTTAATGGGACATAGTCCCCATCCATCATTTTCTAGAAATATTTTTAGTTCTTCTAATCGTGAGGCGTGATAGAAATCAAAATACATAAGAAGTTTGTTTTTAGAAGATTCATACAACTTTGTCATATTTGATTTGCATAGTATTTTTCCAATTTTTAACATCCTTAAGGAAAAAATAGAATGTACAATATATTTGATTATTAATTGTAAGGAAGATGTATGATAAATACCTATCAACAGTGTTCAACGCCTGAAGTAACTCTTCGAATTTAAGATTCGTTAGATCAAATCCATCAATAAAAATAATTAATTTAGTTTCCACATCATTACATACTTTTACTATGCCAGCTTGTAATTTTTGCAATATATATTTCTGATTATGGTCCTTTATAATATTTTCATAACCATTATTTTCTCTATTCGTACTACCCTCATTTTCATGCCATTTCATCACAAAGTAATATGACTTCCATATTGAGAGAAAAGACTCGCAGAGCTCCAATAAACAAGGGTAAAATTTATTTAATGGAACATATTGGCACAAAAGATTATATTGACTTTTCATATCATTTTGCGCATATTTGAGAACTGATGAAAGAGCAGTACTGTGAATTGTGGCAATAAAATGCATATGTAATTGGTCAATCGCAATTTGAGATTTACCCAAAAATTTATAAGCGTCTTGTGCAGATGCATAGTTATTGGCATTAAAAGATGTACAAATTTTAGAAATAGACATATCCAAATTTTCTTCCACGAATTCTAAAGTATCCATCAGTTTATCATGTACTGCTACAACACAATTGTATTGCTTGTAAGTATCTATAGATCTTTTACAGTCGGAAATTAATGCTATTACTGTGGGATAATTTTCGCTATCAAGAAGTTGTTGAAGTTTATCTTTTGTACGATTCTAGACAAAATAATTTTTAATTAATGCTTTTCTTAGTTACAAAAAAAAAAATAAAAAAATTAGTGTAAATAATACATACTAAAGTTTTAATACCATATAAAATAATTATTAAATTTTTAAGAATTTTTCGTTTTCTACAATAGTATAGAATCAGCAAACTAGAGAGTGAAAAGTGGTGAGATGCTGTTTTTAAATTATTTCTGCAAGATTTACAAATTTTCAGAACATTATTTAGTTTCTCTTGAATTTTTATTACTCTATTAAACTGTTCTTGAAATTTTACTTGTTTATCAAGAATAAGCAATAAAACTTTTTTTAGAATAACATTGTATTGACGAATTAGTCGTTTGCATTGTGCCGTAATATCTTCAGAAACCAGCCTTTTTGGTACATTCATTAATTCAAATCGGCTTGCATCAAACAAATCAGATGAACTAAAATATTCTTCATAAGTAGATTCTAAAATCTCAAAATCTGATGTAAAACTATTTTCTGAAAAAGAAAAATCTAACTCCATATTCCTTAAAAACTTAAGCTCCAAGTAATCATTCGTAAAGGATTTCATAGTCCATTATGTGTTGAAGATTTCATTGCTTGATAACCTAAAATAAAAAAATGTTTTTTAAAAAACGAAATTAATTAACACAATTGTATAAATCGAAATGAAATGGCAATACTACTAGAAAAATAAATTTACTCATTAAGAGCGTCCGTGGCTCAGTTGGCTAAGGCACACACACTAGCTATCCCTGGCGCAAAAAATCATTCGATTAATCTCGTGATTAAACAACTCATTTATTGAATAATTTATCAAGTGATGATTTGGCGCTATTAACAATCGATAAATCACTTGTAAATTTTCTGTATGTAATTTAATTGCCAGAAAGTAGTGTTTTATTACAAAAACTAGGGGACATCAGGCGCGCTCCACCTGTCCGTAATTTCTTATAATTGTGTTTTATATCATGATTAGATTTCACATCAATTTTAATATTATAATTTTATATTGTTTAACATATTTATTATCAATCGCTTAGAAAATTATTACCGATAACCAATTAAAATTTATCAACACGAAATAAAATTGTATAGTCTAATAATTTATTATTAACTAGGAGAGTACCCACCACCCTGCTCGCTTCGCTTGCCAACCCCCACGTTCGTTGCAAATTGGTGTGTTAGTGTCTTCGAGGATAACGCGTTTTTTTATAGTAAAAAAAATTTTACTGTTGCTGCTTCAGAAATTTAAAAAGTAAAGCAAAGGTATAAAAGCAAAGCAAGCTATGCTATAAAACTTTTAGTTTTTATTTGGCTTACTTTAGTAACAAAAAAATATTACAATTTTCATGCCAGGCAAATGAATTCAAGTTACTACAAAGTCTTCACAAAAAAATTCTTGTACTTTTCCCAAACAGTTTGTGCTAATCGTAATTTGTTTACGATTAAAAACCAAGCAAAAAACAAACGCAATTCCTTTGGTAACTTAATTGTGCGTGCCTTATCAAATATATGAAAAATGTCTTCATCGATTTCAATTAATCCCATGGATATTGCTGTTTCGTTATAATACGTTGTATTTTCAAAATTCTTTAAATCATCAAATGAGGTTGCCCTTTTAACTCTGTGTAATATTAGTTTTGAGTGAAATAACTCTTGTTTGTTAGGAATCATACAGATTAATCTATCTAAAGTATTTGAATAGTGTTTACGTCTAATCCACTTCTTTTTCGTAAAAACATAATGTTCTGGTATATCACAATACAAAAAATTTCTGGCATAATCATCTATTTTATTTAGTTTAAACCATGCTGTTAAAATTGTTTCGTGATTAAGAGAATCTGTATCAATGTTGTTTTCATAAAAAATTATTTTTTGTTGATTCTGTAAATGAAAAGAGCATACCAAAACATAGGCATACTAAAACACCCCCTCTCCTCTCAAAGTGTTTTGGTACCCGATGGAAGAGTGGGAAGGGCTCTCCCTCTCTGCCGCATACGAAAACACCCCCCTCTCCTCATGTTTTAGTACCCGAAGAAAGAGAGGGATGGTCCTCCCTCTCTCCAAATATATTTGGAACGCCTATAGCGTCTTTACTTTTTTTCCGATCTGGGGGTAAGAGTAGGATGTTCCTCCCTCTAATATATTTTAGCATTTCTCTCTATCCCTTCCCTGTCAAATCAGGCCCCGTAGACGTGACACCGCCCATAAATAAAAGCTATTGGCTACTAAATTTAAGCCAACCTTCACTGTTCCTTTGAAAAGGACCTCACAGAGAGAGAGAGAGAGAGAGAGAGAGAGAGAGAGAGAGAGAGAGAGTAGACTTTCTCACACGTAAGAGAAGGGAAAACTTTTGCGGTGAGGGTTGAATGCGCGCAATACATTTTTTTGTAGTAGCGAGCCTCACGCGTTTTAGAAAAGTGTACACACAAGCCTTCCTGTTCCTTTCAAAAGGACCTCACAGAGAGAGAGAGAGTAGACTTTCTCACACGTAAGAGAAGGGAAAACTTTTGCGGTGAGGGTTGAATGCGCGCAATAAATTTTTTTGTAGTAGCATGCCTCATGCGGTTTTTTGGAAAAGTATATACACAAGCCTTCCTGTTCCCTTCTAAAAAACCTCAGAGAGGGTAAACTTTCAGCGAAACCACTGCATAAAATTTGTATTTGAAAAGTGTACACTAGCCGAAGGTTTGATTGTGAGTCTACCTTTTCTCGCTTTAGATACAAAAAGATGGGTCTTTCATAAAAGAAAGGTCTTTCAGGAAAATGTCACTAAGGGGGTCAAGCGCACGCAATAAAATTTTCTGTAAAGTGTACACAGGCCGAAAATTTCTCGCAACAGGTACAAAAAGATAAAAGAAGGGATTTTTCAGCGAAAATACTGCTGAGAGAGTTATATGCATGCAATAAATTTTCCCCATCACCAAGCCTCGCGTTTTTCGGACAAGTGTGTGTTTACTCGCAGTGCCGAAGTGACCAATGGAATGGAAAAGTATACGATCCATTGTGATTTTGAAAATTAGGGAGGAACAAATTTCGTCAATCAGAGGACTTTTTTTGGAAAGTGGTGGAAAGAGGAAGATCTTTCCAGGAGAGTTGTAGAACTAGGGAGGTTCCAATTTTGACTACAAATAGCCTAGTGCGAGCCGTAAACCGTCAGTTCAGTTATCGAGACCATAGTCAGTCACCGATTTTCTTACAAACTGTAAAAGCTGAAAATGTCTTCTAAGAAGCCGAGTTCCATGCAATCTTCTCGAAGCCGAAGCCGAAGGGATCTGCAAGCCGCCCAGGAGCGCATAAGATGGCTGGTCACCAACGCATCAACGCTCCTGTCCATGCTCGACTTCGTCTCCTGGGCAATGGAGGTGGTAGAAAAAGACGTGAGTAATTTTTGAATATTTTTTTAATAACACAGAATTGACTTAAGTAGTCCTTTTTTTGCATCATGTTTTTTTAAACTCGCTACCCTGTTTTCTAACTCGCTATGCTGTTTTCTAATTTATTTCTATTCCTTATATAACAGTGCCACAACTGCCAAATGATGCTTTGCGGCAATTGTATGACGGAAGGAGATCTTCAGCAGACGAGGAATCACGTAGATCGCCGATGGCAGCTGAGCAGCCCCGTCGATCTTCGGCGGCGGAGCAGTCCCGTCGATCCCCGGCGGCGGCGGAACAGCCCCGACGATCCCTGGCGGCGGCGGAGCAGCCCCGTCGGAACCGCTCCAGATCAAGCTCGAGCAGCTCCAGCAGTTCGAGCAGTTCGAGCGGAACGTCATCGAGCTGCATGTCATGCAGGAGTATCCATGATCATGGGGCGATTCCCAAGAGAAAGTTGAATGGTAAAAATCAATAATTTTTTTCTTAAAGTAATAAAATAACATTGATTTATTGCAAAAATAATAATATAAATTTTTTTACAGAAGACAATGGATGTAATGCCCAGAAAAAAGGGCAACTGGCGAGATGTCTCCTAAACCAGGAACATCAAGAATGAACTCTGGTAAGAAAAATGATTTTTAAATCTTAAATTAAGTTTATTTTAATAAATTTCTTTCAATTTCTTAATTTATATCTTTTTGCTTTAATTTTCAGAAGCTGCGAGATCTGAGCCAAGACGCGGCAAGTTGCAGTTAAAGAGGAGAAGCAGCACTCAACAACAACCGCAACAACCGCAACAACAACAACAACAACAACAACAGCAGCAGTCGCCTAGTCAACAGCTGCCGCCTAATTATCAGCAGCCGCCTAATCAACAGCAGCCGCCTAATCATCGTAATCTACCTATATCTACAATTATAGACGATGAGGTATTGATAGATCGTGTGAAAATTGTAAAAAAAAAAAAAAATGTAAAAAGTGATTAATTTTTGTAATTTAATGTAAAAATGTAATGTAATTTTTTACTATTTAATGATAATAAATAAATAAATGAACAAAATGTAATTTTTTACTATTCAATGATAATAAATAAATAAATGAACAAAATTAAGTGAAAATAAAAACAAAGATGAGTAGATTTATTGGAACACCTTTCCCAGATCATCAGTCCCTACGGAAACTATCACAACTCAGATTTCCGACGAAGACTAGCACAACTTGAATTTTTGCTCTTATTTTTTTTAGTAAAGTCATTTTTGTAGTAAAAAGGCAAAAAATTCAAGTTGTGCTAGTCTTCGTTGGAAATCTGAGTTGTACTACTTTTTCGTAGGGACCGACGATATAATCGTAAGAATTTTCATATATTTTTTATTAAATAAATAATTTTTTACTATTTAATGTTAATAAATAAACAAGAAATTGTGTATAAATAAAATATGACTAGATTTATTTAAACGCCTTTCCCATGTAATCATAAGAATTTTTCACATATTTTTTAAAATCTTTTTTATTCAATAAAATTTTTTAGTACAAGTACATTTTATAAAATTATCGATTTCGTCTTGACCAAATTTTCCAGCGAAAAATTTTAGTATCCAAGCTCTTATTGAAAGGGCGTTATAAATGGCGCATGCAGGTTTTCTTCTGTTAGAAAGATGATGGTGGAAGCAAAAGTAATGTTCATTACTTTTAATGTCCTCGAGTGGTGGACATCCGAGATCTTCCACATTTGAAATTATACTGAAAAAGAAGATAAATTTAAGTATAAAAAATAGTATGAGAAAGTATGTGAATATAAATACTTACATATTTGGCAAATAATTCTTTAACCACTGTGCTTGCTGTTCTCCCTTAACATATAGCTTTTGTACACCTTGCGTGCAGATTTCTAAAACACGCTTAAGTCGATGGTATAGAATATCACCAGAATTCCATTCGATTCCATGGTAACTTCTTTCTAGCCAGTGCATCATACATTTTTCTTCCTTGGTTAGTTCTTCCCACGGCATTGGCGACTTGAAGAGGTAAGCAGTCGGTAAAGCAGTTTTTTTCAAGTTGAGAAAGCTGATTTCCTTAAATATAAAAGTATCCACAGCTATTCTTTGAAAACCTTGAATATCGCAAATATAAACGTTTTCTTCTGGACATTGCAGTATGTTATTTTTAAACATCGTTTCGTATACACACTCCGTAGTCATCTTGAAGAGTCAGTTCAGTAAGAAGTATGTATTGAAAATGCCCACATCAATTCTCTCACCTTGGATATATAAGAAGAAACTCCGCCTTATACACTTTTCAATTGGTTGCTAAAAAAGAAGCACAGACCTGATTGGATGGGCTTAAAAGACGACTTCTCATTGGACGAAAAAATAGGAAATTCATCCCTCCCTAAGAAAATTCTTTTCATTGGATAAAACATAGAAAATCTATCCCTTCCCAGTCACTAAATTTTCCCCCTCTTCTTTCATGGCCTTGCCTATATAAAGGGAAAATTTTACTTTGAGGAGCAGTCCTTTCTGTATACGAGTCTGTGCATTTCTAGTTTGTGAGTGTTTAGTTTAAGTAAGAAGTAAATATGGCTTCAATTCAATTTTTCGAACGTCTTGTCAATTTAGTGCGTGATACTTTACGGAATATACACGAAATGAGCAATCAAGATATTCATTATTGGCTAGAAATGTGCACTTCCACAATACGGGAATTGAATGAAAAAATTGAGAAATCTAACCTTGCAAGAGGAGAAAAGCAGAAATATCAAACTTGTATGACACATCTTTCATGTGTGCAAGTTCAACTCGAACAACATCTTCAGCAAGGAAGCGGTCTACAATCGGAAGAAACTGAAGCTAGAGTTGAGTGGCGAGATGTAGAATCGGCTTTTCAAAATCGAATTAGAACAGGTGTAGTTGTAAACATAAAGCGTGTAGACATTCTAAGTTTTTTTAGTGATGCGCAAAATCTCTTCAACGTTAAAGTAGCAGATTGCTTGAAGGAATATAACGCTGTAAAAATAAATTCTGACTTTATCGCAGAATTTTCTATGCAGAAAAATGGTGACGAAACGACTGACATTAAATATTTTACAAGTGAAAGTGTTACAGCATTCATGTCAACGAATTTGGAAGAATGGTTTAAGGATCATATCAAAGAACCTATTCTCACCCAGCTTGAAGAATTTCAGGAGAAAGATTCTGGCTGGACCCAGACGAGTATTATCAGTTTGTATATCAATATGAAAAAATATTCCCCAATCAAGGGGAGTTCCTTCATTCCACTTCCAAAGTTTATAGAAAAGAAAAAGGCATGTGTTAATGTTCGTAATAATCAATGTTACAAGTATTCTATATTTTCAGCATAGTATCCTAGTGAAACTAATCCCAATAGAGTTAATCAATATCGTTTGTATGAGAACGAGCTGAACTTTGGTGATATAGAATTTCCAGTAAAACTCAAAGATGTTCCGAAATTCGAAAAATTAAATGACATTTCAATAAATGTATACATATTAAAAAAGTACAATGCAAATTTCGAAGTATCGCCATGCCATATTACAAAAGAAAAGAAAGAAAAACGTGTTAATCTACTCCTCATTCAAGATTTTTACATAGATGAAAATGAAGAAAATAATCATGATGATGGCGGAAGCTTGCCTAAATACCACTACGTTTGGATTAAATATCTGTTTCGACTTTTAAGCACTCAATTATGTAAATCTCATGGAAAATAATACCACTACGAAAGGTGTTTACAAATATTTTACTGTGAAGAAAGGCTAGAAATGCACGAAAATGATGGCAAAAATTTAAATAAATGTCGAATTAATTTACCCTTTAAGAATAATATTCTTAAATTTGAAGATTACAATAAAAGTGAAAAAGTTCCTTTTGTTATTTATGCAGATTTTGAATGTTTGTTAAAGCCTACTGAAAATGAAAATGCTTTTCAGCTTCATGAAGCATATAGCATAGGCTATTATATAAAGTGCAGCTTTGATGATAGTTTATCTGTTTATAAATCATACAGACAAGAAAATGAAGTTGAAGAGACAGCGGCAAAATGGTTTGTTCGAGAACTGAAAGGAATTAGTGAAAAGATTGATCTACTCTACAAAAATCCAAAACCAATGAGACTTACAGATCTAGAAGAATTATCTTTTCGGAGATCAACTGTTTGCCATATATGCCTATCAAAAGTGAAGAACTCGCAGTATGAGACCATTGTCATCTAACAGGACGGTACGTCAGTTTTTAATGTATACAAATATTTGACTAAATGCTATAGCATGTAAGACTTTTTTTCTATTTAGTTTCAGAGGTGCAGCCCACAATTCATGCAATTTAAATTACAAGGATTCGAGGTTTGTGCCGGTTATCTTTCATAACCTTAATTATGAGACACACTTCATTTTGAAAGAGATTGCTACTTCTACAATAATGAATGGACGAGTATCTCTGATACCTCACAACAAAGAAAAATATATTTCATTTACGAAGTATATAGATGACTGTGACATCAGTTTTAGATTTATAGATTCATGGCGTTTTTTACCATCATCGTTGGAAAAGCTTGCATCATATTTGGAAACCGTGCCGATAGCAGTAAATGAATTTAAAAATGATGGATTTTCAGATGAGCAAATCAATCTTCTTAGACGAAAAGGTATATTTCCATATGATTTCGTAGATGGATTGGACAAGTTGATGACTACAAAACTGCCAGAGAAGAATGAGTTTTACAATTAACAGATTCTCATATTATTGACGAAGACTATCACCATGCTGTTACAGTATGGAATATGTTTACTATGAAAACTTTGGGTGAATATTCAGATTTCTACTTGAAAACAGATGTTTTATTATTAGCTGACGTCTTCGAAAGTTTTCGAGAGACATCTCTGAAAGCGTATAGTTTATGTCCTGCACACTTTTACACGACTCCAGGTCTCACATTTTCAGCAGCTCTAAAAATGACAAAAGTGGAATTGGAGCTTCTTCCAGATATAGATATGCTGATGTTTATTGAAGCAGGCATTCGAGGAGGAATAAGTCAATGTTGCAATCGGTATGCTAAGGCGAACAATCCGTACATGGGGCCATCATACGATAAGAATCAGAAAACGAAGACACTCTTATATTTTGATATTAATAATCTTTATGGATGGGATATGGTGCAGTATTTACCAGTGGGGAAATTCAAATGGATTGAATATGAAACGAATTCAACTTTTTTCAATGCACCACCAGACTCTGATACAGGCTACTCTGCTGAAGTAGATTTAGAGTATACTGAAGAAATACATGATGATCATCAAGATTTGCCTTTTTGTGCAGAGCATCGTACACCGCCTGGCTCAAAGCAAAAGAAACTGTTGACTACATTGAATGATAAGAAAAGGTATGCCATTCATATCTTGCGTTAAAACAGGTATTAGATAATGGACTTCGACTAAAAAAAGTGCATAGGATTCTGACAAGGAAGGGTCCCCAGGTGTACCTCACCGATTTTGATCATTTTGTGATATGTTGTAGTACTCGAGAAAATATTAGACACGTGTTTTTCTTACGTGCTAACTCGTCGATTTAAGGGGTGAAAATCACCCTTGAAGTTTACCCCCAAAAACAGGTTTTTTCTAATATCTCAAAAACTATTTGGAGTTTTTAAATAAAACCAACGCCAAATTCTTTATTATAACAAGACGCTACTGTAGGCACAATTTTTACCCCGAAGGGTGTCAACCCCAGTTTTTTTAGGGGTAAATGTGCAATTTTTCGCTATTTTTTCAATATAAAATTGACCAAATCGGCTAGATTTGGTTGAAAATTGCACTATCATCAAGAAAATAAGAAATTAAAGTTGACGTGTTTCGAGATTTACGAAGAAAAATTTTTTTCTTGATTATTTTACCCCTGAGGTTATTTTTTTATTTTATCCTTAAATAAAAAATTATATTCTTGAATTATTTTTATTTTTTTTTAAATTTATTTGCAGATTTACACATTTATTGTATATTTTTTAATTTTTAATAAAACAACATTGAATATCGATGAAAATCATTTCATTTTACAATGAATGATTACAGGTTTGAAATAAATTAAAATTTTGAACTCTTGTGTAATAAATTTTATTTCGAATACATTCTACAAACTTATAATATTACAATTATTTAGATCATGAAATTTATGTGTAATACATCGGTAATTGAAAATTACATAATTTTCTTAATTCTTATCAAGGATCATACGTAGAACAATAATGATAATCATCAAAAAAGTGTTTCAAACATAAAGATTTTTTACACCATGAACATCGAACATTTGCGACATTAGACCACCCTGCAATTTCACAAAGTATATTAGATTGTGATCTAAAAGCAAAATTTACTGGATTTTCAAAATTTTCAGGATGAACATCCGTGTAACCACTTTTATACCATGAATATTTAAACAGATTTATGTATCTCGGAGAAGATAGTTGATTGTGCACTAAAGATTGAAGTTTAATGATATTGTTTCTTAAATGAAGATTCAATTCTTCATTCATCAATATCACGCTGTCCGAAAAGTGTCTTACATAATTTTTCCAAACCCTAAATCCAAAAACATCTAGCGGTTGTATTTTGCCTGTAGTTCCTTTTGGAATTATTTTTAAAGATATTTCATTATTAGTAGGTTTTACTTCTTCTACGGCTGAAGGACAGTGCCCAGTCCATGAGTCTACCAAAAGTACACTTAATAAACCAACAGTCGGAAAATATACTTCTTTGAGCCATGTTTTAAAATGGTCTAAAATCGGACGAATTTTAAATTTTAGTAATTTTTAATAGGATACAAATTAAAACAAAAAAATGATCACTAATAATAACACAGGATGCCTTCTGAATCCAAAATAGTATCATAATTATTCGAATACGCCTAATATGAAATAATACCTGAAGTTAATTTTCCTGATTTAGAAGCCATTGCATAAATGTTAGCTGCTCTGAATAACTCTTGTGATACAACTGGCCCAAATTCACCAGTTTTTTCTTTAAGAACGATAAAAAGAGGGGAAAGAAGTCTACTATCACTAGATATTGTTGGTTGTATTGTATAACTATGAGTCGTAGAAACTACATATTGTACCAAGCATTCTACTTGACTTTCCCCTTCGATTGCTAATGTACGGCCAGAATGGACTACTAATTGAAATCCACTTTGATCTAAATTATAAACATTTTCTATTCCTTTTTCTTTAATAAGATTTTGCACTTCAATGACAAATTCACCAGCTTTTTTTTTGTAAATAATCTGCTCCTTCTATTGTTTTTTTAGTAATAAATTTATTAAGTTTTCTTCCAACAATTCTATGGGCGCTCTTAACATTTTTTACCCAATGTTTTGATGCTTTGAAACGAAAATCTTCACGACCAATATCCTTTTGTGCTTGCAGGGCCCATTTCTGTAAATCTATATCATGAATAATATGTCCAGCATCAACAGCAGCTTTGAAATTTTCTAACACAAATGAACAAATTCTAGCTATTTTTTCTCTATAAGTTCCACCTTTATTTAAAGTTTTTGCCCAACGTTTTAATTGTGTTATTGATGTTACCTTTCGAAATCTATTTTGTACGGTTTTTAAATTGAAATTTTTATTAACACCACTTCTCCAAAACTCTACTGCTCTTGCTTTATAATCATGATCTAATTCTTCAAAATCTGATGTGCACTGCTGAAAACTTTCATCTGTAATACTATCTCTTTCATCATCTTCTACAACCTGCATTTGAATATCTTTATAAGGTTCTGCAAAATCAAGAGTTTCATCCTCAAAAACTTCAAATTCATTAAATTCATGCATAGAGTTTAATAAAATGTGTTCAATATGCTCTTTTAAATCTCTTTCTCGCTGTGTTATTGGAGTTTCTTTCAGATTAAGTGCTTGAAATGTTATTAAAAGCAAGTTTAACACGTTCATGGGATTTACAAACATTGTATTCCACTCTAAAAATTTAACACTGTAAAATGAAAAACTGTTCTTGTTATTTTATACTGTTATATACGTTGAAGTACACTTTTAAACTCAAAGAAACATAAAGTAGAACTGACCAAAATAATTAAAAATGCCGATTTCAATACTTTCACAAGTTGCAGAATTACAAATAAAAATAAATTTATCACAGGTAACTATTATCAACAGGTCAATAGCATTATCATCAGCATATGATATATAGCAAGTATTATTAATAAATATTATTGAATATGTAGATATACTTACTTAATTTAAAATGTATTTCAATAACATATCATTATATGTGTTTTAAAATTTCAATGTGATATATATATATATATATATATATATATATATATATTTGGAAAATTTTAAAATACTAATGACTCCTATAATTTTTGTATAAGATTTCCTATAAAGTTTACGTATAAATGCACTTTTAATGAAGAGTGTATTTTTTATATTTTTGGTATGATACAAATTTTAAGAATCCTGAAATATGTCATTGTTTGAAATTATCTAATCTTGTTAAAACTGTCAGAATAATTTATAAATTAATAGTTTAAAATTATAGAATTTTAAAATGAATCATCAAAGAAACTACAAATAAATGGAAAAAAAAATCAGGAAATAAATGTTTAAATTTTATATCGCTTGCCAAACATTTTCAAATTGAAAAATTATTCATGGATCTAATTTTTCATTTAAGGATAAAATAAAAAAAAAACGTCAGGGGTAAAACAATCAAGAAAAAAATTTTTCTTCGTAAATCTCGAAACACGTCAACTTTAATTTCTTATTTTCTTGATGGTAGTGCAATTTTCAACCAAATCTAGCCGATTTGATCAATTTTATATTGAAAAAATAGCAAAAAATTGCACATTTACCCCTAAAAAAAACAGGGTTTGACACCCTTCAGGGTAAAAGTTGTGCCTACAGTAGCGTCTTTTTATAATAAAGAATTTAGCGTTGGTTTTATTTAAAAACTCCAAATAGTTTTTGAGATATTAGAAAAAACCTGTTTTTGGGGGTAAACTTCAAGGGTGATTTTCACCCCTTAAATCGACGAGTTAGCACGTAAGAAAAAACACGTGTCGAATATTTTCTCGAGTACTACAACATATCATAAAATGATCGAAATCGGTGAGGTACACCTGGGGACCCTTTCTTGTGAGTTTTGAGCAGAAGCCTTGGCTCAAACCATATATTGAATTTAATACAGAGAAGAGAAAGCAGGCCAAGAATGAGTTTGAAAAGCTTTTCTACAAGTTATTAATTAATGCAGTATATGATGTGCATCGAGCGAGAACGATCTCGCGTTGATGTGCGATTAGTGAATAAATTTACAGGTCGATATGGAGCAGAAGCACGCATAGCTCAACCAAATTTTCATAGTTGTGCTATCTTTGATGAAAATTTGGTTGCTATACAGCTAAAGAGAACGAGTATTACAATTAAAAAACCAATATACGTTGGTCTCAGCATTCTCGATTTGTCTAAAACATTGTTATACGATTTTCATTATTCATATATGAAGCCGCGACTTGGGGACAAATGTAAACTCCTTTACACCGACACAGATAGTCTAATATATGAAGTCGTTGACGTGGATATGTATAAAATAATGAAAGAAGACTTGCACAAATTTGATACTTCTGATTACAAAGAGAACAATCAATTTGAAATCCCGCGTGTCAATAAAAAAGTGCCTGGATTAATGAAAGATGAATGCTGTGGCAAGATTATGACGGAATTTATTGGTTTACGTAGCAAAATGTATAGTATTTTGATAGATGGATCTGAGACTGTGAAGAAAGTCAAAGGCATAAAATCGAGTGTTGTAAAGAAAACAATCACGTTCGAAGATTATCGAAAATGTCTTGAAGAACAAATTATTGTTAAACGTGAGCAGTGCAACAGTCGCTCTAAATTGCATGTAGTGCATACTAAAAAACAGAATAAAATAGCACATAGTTCGCATGATGATAAAAGATACTTATTACCTCATAGCACAGACACTTTGCCTTGGGGTCATTACCGAATTATTGAGGAACAGATGGCGCTGGCTGTAATTCAAATGAAGGGGAATGAAAAAATGGCTGATACAAGAGAAAAAAGAGTGGGGGAGATGGAAGTGGAGAAGGGGTATGAAGCGAACAATACTGAAGAAGAAAGCGATAGATCAATGGAGAGGGGGAACGAAGTGTGCTCCTAGCACTCTCGAAGAGAACATTCAACACAGCTCTGATTTACCAGTAAAAATATTGAGAATCAATGCACTCAGAGTTGAGTGCAATATTACTGGAGGTGCTTATATCCATAATAAGAAAGTTCATACAATCCATGAGTTCTTTCCCAGAGTGCCTCCGGGATATAAAATCATAGAAGTTCCGTCACACGTCATATATCTACCGGTCAGTGTCCAGTGCATAGATCATCTACAAATTCAAATTGTCGATCAGGATGGAAATTTAGTGAATTTTCGAGGAGAGGAAATCACTATTAGACTTCACATCAAACCTGTATAATGGGCATCGTTTACAATTCTGGATCATATATTAATCAGTCATCATGGCAACCAGTCATCAGTCGACCGAAGAAACTCAAACCGTTAACACGCAAGAGCATACAGTTTCTGAAAAGTCTAGGACTAAAAGTTCGTGGAAAAAATTCACGTGTATAATTCTTTGCTGTTTCCAGAAAAATGGATGAAATTCTAAGCATTCGATCAGGTATCGTATTCGATGAGTCTATTGCTCATTACGAAGTACACGCACATCAACCATACTCATCATTAAGCTTTGACAACAGTGATGAAATTCGTATTTCTATCCAACATCAAGATCTATGTCTCTTACCATCGCGCAGCTCTATCCATATATGTGGGAAGTTGCAAGTAAAAGGTGGATCAGCAGCACTTGCTAAAACTAAATTTGTCAACAATGGCATTTGTCATCTGTTTGATAAAATTCGTTATGAGATTAATGCTGTGGAGATAGATAAAAGTAAAAATGTTGGTCTGAGCAGTGTTATGAAAGGATTGATTTCATTTAATTTGAATCAGAATGATATGCTGGAGAATGCAGGCTGGCTTGGTATTCAAGACAATATCAAATCGGTCGTAGATGACAAGGGAAATTTTGACGTTGCGATTCCACACGAGTATGATCTTGGGTTTTGCATAAGACTATAAAAAGATTATAGTTAATATGAAGCATGAGCTTATTCTCACAAGATCGAGAAGCGACTTGAACGTAATAATCCAGGAAGGTACTGTAGCATCTAATGTAACTACTTATGAAGATTACGAAGTAAAAGTATCAAAGATAGAGTGGTTGATGCTATATGTTGTTGCATCTGATAAACAAAAAATCCAACTATTGAATTTCATTGGTAAAGATAATCCTATCTCCATGCGTTTCCGTTCTTGGGAGTTATTTGAATATCCTCTTCTCCCAAGCACTACTAAACACGTCTGGACAGTGGAAACATCAAATCAATTGGAAAAACCTCGTTTTGTGATTCTTGGACTGCAAACAAAGAGAAAATCATTGAGAACTGCAAACGCCAGTCGATTTGACCATTGTGAGTTGAGTAATGTGAAACTTTTTTTTAATTCACAATATTATCCATACAACAATATGAATCTCGACATAGCTAAAAATCAGTTTGCCATTCTGTATGATATGTACGATAATTTTCAAAAATCCTACTATGGAAGAGATCCGCAACCGCTGCTGACAAAGTCTTCGTTTCTCAACTTTGCACCACTCGTAGTTATTGACTGTTCACGACAAAACGAATCTCTCAAGAGTGCTCCTGTCGATGTACGTCTGGAGTTTGAGGCTAAAAAAGATTTTCCTGCTAACACCTCAGCCTACTGTCTGATCTTACACGATCGCATCGTTCAGTACCATCCTATTAGTGGAGATGTCAAGAAGCTCGTCTAAGCTGCACCGGAAAATGGAGTATGCAGTAGACATGACTGGTTTCAAGCAAACCGAAGAAGATTATATTCTAAAGGAATTAGCAACCATACCTCTCAAGGAAAATAGTGCAGATCCTATTGTTCTAACATTCAAAAATCCCTTCTCATGGAAAAAACTCTCAGATAAAATACAAAGGGAAAACAAATGGCTCAAACATAATTATCATGGCATCGGGTGGAAAACGGATGGACATGACTACTCTCAAATCGGAAACTTGCTTCGTGACGCTTTACATGATGCATCAAACATTTTTGTCATGGGTGCATTAAAACAGAAATGGCTTCAACGATACAAATTTCCTGTTCACAATATTGAACAGTATGGCTATCCGTTAAAACCATCTTTTAAGTGCGTCACAGTATGCACAACTCATAATCCAAGCTATAAGACGACCTGTGCATTGCACAACGTCAAACTCATGAAATTGTTCTATCAGCATAAACTGTAAAGTAAAATTAAAAAATAAAAAATAAAAAAAAAAGTAGAGAACGTTATAGGCATTCCAAAACATAATAGAGAGAGAGAGGAAAAATTATCCCCACTCTCTCATCGGGTACTAAAACACTCTGAGAGGAGAGAGGATGTTTTAGTATCTTGGAGAGAGAGAGGGGATCCCTCCTCTTCCCTCGGGTCCCAAAACACTCTGAGAGGAGAGGGGGTGTTTTAGTATGCCTATGTTTTGGTATACCTATAGTCTATCTACTGAAAAGCTAATTCAACTACACTATGAGAACGAGCACAAATTGGTAATTCTTGAATACGCCATGCAGCTTCCATTGGCCCTACGTATCTACAATCCATATATTCTGTTATTTCATCGTATATTGCTTTATCTTCATCATTTTTACTCACTTTAACAAAAACACGATCATGTCCTTTGTATAAATTCTTGTAATTTTCTAACAAGAGTTGAATTATAGGGAACAACCATTCTATAATTAACCTTTCCAGGTTTACCATAGTATTCTGTTATAGACATAGTTTTGATTCCTTCCTAAGGAAGCCTTGTAATAGTAATTCTTGGAGTTTGTGAACATGTGGGAACTGTGTTTTGATGCATTTATAATGAAAAAATGGTGTTTTTGGAAAATGTCCGTACGGATGTGTGTGTGTGTGTGCGTATAGTACGCCTGTATCTCAGCTTTTACTCAGTGAATTTTAAACCACCAAGTCTCATTTTCTTTGTTTCTAGTAGAACATTGTGGGAAAAAAGTCCGTTTTTACATTTTGTGTACGCGTTTTTTTTATAGTGATTTTTTAGTTTTCATATTTCAGTTTTTTCTAGTTAAGTTATTGGAAAAGTTAATAAGTAAATAAGTGAATAAGTAAATTGCTTAATATGTACCTGAAAAAGAATAAAATAACCTATCTTTATTTTTTTTTTTTTTTTTACGTGGCATTTGGAACTCGGAAGTTCATCGCCTCATCCACGCAAGCCTTCCACGCTGCCCTATCTTGTGTCAACCCCACCCAAGATGCACCTCTCCGATCGACACCCACCAGTCCTATTTCTACTAGATCCGCTTTTACGTTGTCCTCCCATCTACGTCTAGGTCTACCTAGAAGTCGCGTTACCATCGGCCTGCCCTTCATGACACGCGCTGCCGTACGGTCGTCTCCCATTCTCGCTACGTGCCCTGCCCATCCCAATCTGCGCGATTTTATTATTCTGTTAATATTTGGTGACGCGTACAGATTGTGTAACTCATCATTGTGTAGTCTCCTCCATTCCCCGGTTTCCTCATCTTTCTTCGGCCCGTATATTTTTTGCACGACTTTATTTTCAAATACCCTAAAACGGTTGTCCGCCTGCTTAGTGAGAGCCCACGTTTCGCACCCGTACATAACCACTGGCAGTATTATTGTCCTGTATATTCTTATTTTAACGTTTTTAGACAACAGCCTCGACTTAAGTAAATTACTCACGGCGTAGAAGCAAGCATTACCCGAATGGAGTCTCTTGTTTATTTCGACATTAATCTCGTTTCTATCATTTATGGTCGTACCCAGATACCTGAATTCGCTAACCTTTTCAAAAGTAAAATCTCCAACTCTGAGATCTCCCTCCCCTCTGCAGATGCCTAGTTTATCCACAATCATGTACTTTGTTTTTGATTCACAAACTTCTAACCCTGTATACTATGCCGCTTTTATGAGGATTTCCGCATTTCTTGCTACCGTTTCCCTACAATCCCCCAGTATATCCAAGTCATATGCGTAGCCTAGTATCTGCGTTGTTCCATTAAGCGTTGCGCCCAGCTGGCTAACCTGCATTTTTCTAACGACATACTCTAAGGTTAAGTTGAACAGCACCGTAGAGAGCCCATCCCCTTGTTTTAAACCATCGCGTATCGTGAAGGATTCTGATATATTACCGCCTACTCGGACCTTTCCCGTGATTCCGTTCAGACATATTTGAATCAATCTCACGAGTTTTTTCGGTACACCGAGAAGTATTAGAATTTGATACATTTTGCTTCGCTTAATAGAGTCGTACGCTTTTTTAAAATCTATAAATAGTTTGTGTATGGTTTCGCAAAATTCCCACTTTTTCTCTAACAACTGTCTTATGGTAAACATTTGATCGCTTGTCGATCTGTTGCGCCGAAATCCGCACTGATAATCTCCTACTATATCTTCCGCGAATGAAGTGAGTCTAGCTTGTATTACGTTTGACAGAACTTTGTAGCACGTTGCTAAAAGTGAGATACCCCTATAGTTATTGCAGTCTGTTTTATCCCCCTTTTTAAAAATCGGTATAATGATAGATTCCTTCCAATTTTCGGGTATTGTTTCATTTTTCCAAATGGCACATACTAGTTTATAGATTTTGAAAGTGAGCTCGACGCCCCCATATTTGAGTAACTCAGCTGGTATAGAGTAATTTCCCACGGCTTTGTTGTTTTTTAGTTTTTTAATCGCGGCCTCTACTTCTTGGTAGCTTGGTTCCTCCACGTGGAGTTCAGAAGTGTGGATTTCGTCCCCTAATTCTTCGCTATTTTCGTGCACGTTTAATAATTTATCGAAATAATTTTTCCACAGCGACAGTAATTCATTGTCATTTGTTACGAGGTCCCCGTTTTCGTCCTTCATCAATTGCGCTCGACTCCTAAAACCCTTTCTGATGGCGTTAATCCCTCTGTACATTTCGCGTGGGTTATTTTCCTTACTGTTAGTTTCTATTCTCCTAATAAGATTCTTTTGATACTCCCGCTTCTTATTTCTGTAGATCGCCCTCGTCTGTTTCCTTACGTTAGAATACTCTTCTACGGTCCTATCGCTTCTATTTTGTAAGCTATCTAATTTAGCCCTTTTGCGCCTTTCAAACCAGAGTTCGCACTCTTCGTCAAACCATGGTTTGCTCTTTGACTTTTTCTTTTTACCCATTACTTTGTTCGCGGCCTCTTTTACCGTTTTTTTTATGTTCCCCCATAAGCTATTCGGTTCATCATTCCCCTCCGGCAATGTGTTTGCTTCTTCAAGTGCCTGAAACCTGTTATTAATTTCTATCTGGTACCTAATTCGCTCTGTTCTATCTCGTAGCTTCTCAATATCGAAGCTTTCTACCTTGTTTGCTCGCTTACTATTTTGATTCGCTACTAGTCTAGCTCTTAATTTGGCTACTACTAGGAAGTGGTCCGAGTCGCTATGTGCCCCTCTGTAAGCCCTTACGTCGAGAACATTTCCTCCCTACCTATTTTAGCATTGAAATCGCCTAATACTATTCTTGTGTCGTAAGACGCGAACTGGTCGATTACCTGCTCTAAAGTTTCGTAATAGAGATTCTTAGCTTCTTCTTCTTTGTCCTCCGTAGGACAGTGCACATTAATAAATACATATCTATACCATTCACCTTCGATAATGATGTACGAGAGCCTCTCATTGACGGATTTGAAACTTTTAACCGAATGTATGATGCTTTTGCTTACGAGAAATCCGGTGCCTAGAGATCCCCCACTCCCGGCCCCATACAGGTACGTGAAGTTACCCGATGCTAGTACTCCGCCATCTGGCCACCGCGATTCCTGTATTGCTACCAAATCTAGATTGTACCTATCAGCTTCTTTTACGAGTTCTTTAAACGCGCCTGCTCTGTATAGACTGCGAACATTCCAAGTTCCGACCCTTAAGTCCCTTTTGGTTCGGATTTTATTTTTTTGAGCCATGATAGTATGTTAAACCCGCGCGCTTCGGATCCTGTTCCGATCGCAGGTGAGTCCACCGTTCTAGAGGTGATAACCCCCATACCTCTCTAGAACTAAGTATGAGAGCTTTCCGACTTTGACGAGGACAGTCAGAATTCGTCGTCAGACACACTACGGTTTCATTCTCGCATCCTAACGCCCCCCTGCAAGGCAGCGCGCCTTCGCTGGCATCGTTACCGCGTAAGACCAGGTGACGAATCATTCTACACATCCCCTTTCGGGGCAATTGTCATCGCTCCCGCATCCTCCTCGGCAGCAGGATTTTTGCCCATTTTTGTAATGTGCGATGAAAGAGATAGATTGAGAGATAAGAGATAATGTGAATTGTTTTTTTGTTGTGGTGCTTGCGTAGTGTTTCTAGATGAATGCGTTCGACAGTGTGGACTCATCACACCCACGCCTGTTCCTATCGGCTGTCCGCGGCTGCTTATTCAATTTATTCGCAGCTAACCTCTTTCTCAGGGGCTGTTCCTCTATCCGCAACCTAAGGACGCGCTGTGTAATGGTGATAGGCACCCACCCGTCCGATCTGGACGACAACGCCCAAGACCCGCTTAGGGTAGCGGCATTGTAACAGAACCTATCTTTATACCGCGGAAAATTGATATTATCGTTCATCGTTCTTTTATTATACACCATAAAGCGCAATTTTTTAAAATAATTTTAACTTAAAAACTAAATGTTGAATCTTAAAAAAAACATGATTATTTTAAGTAATTACGACTATATTCTAATTCAATTTTAAGTTATTTCATCAGACAGATCCAAGAGAAAAACATCAAAAGCTAAAAAAAGGCGTTTTTCTATGTGTCACAATAACTGGAGTAAAAATGCATTAATCAAGTTCAAATTTTGGATTTAGTTAGCATTATATAGTACCTTGATCCCTTTCTTTGGGCTGTTTATGAAACTAATTATCTTCAAAGATATTAAGCTTCAAAATTTTTTTTCTCACTCTGTATACTATGAATCGTTATTTCTACGCGACGCGATAACTGGAGTATATAACGGGGTTCTTTATCTCGTGTATAAAGAGTCAGTGACGAATTCACTGATCTATCGAATAGCGAGAGGAGTAAAAGCAGCAGCTCGTTGTAGGCTTCTTGTAGGCTGTGCGAAGCCTGGCCCGTAGCGCAGTATGCTGTACGTACTCGTCCTCGAGCACGTGAGCCCGCGGAGGTGTCGTGAGAGTTGATGCTACGTAGCTTAATCGCGGATGAAATGTATAATCTAGAGAGGTGAACGCGGAGAAAAGGTAGAGTCAGGTGCGAAATAACCAAGCGCAGGTTGAAATTCTAGTTAAATTTATATAAAACTAAGTAAAGAAAGATACAATCGCAACGCTAGGCAAGAGAGAAAGACGAAGCAGAGCCTAATGCGGAGAGAGAGAATAGCGATCAAGCGGGTACTTACATTCGCCTTCGTGCTGGCTCGCAAGGATGCCTCGTGGTTCGACTGGAATGGCGCAATCGTTCGACCGTGGCCCACGCTGGGCAGCCAGGAAGATGCCTCGTGGCCTTGTGTGTGTGGCTGGGTGCAGCGGAAGAACGAGCGGCAATAGCTGCTCAGCTCGTGACCGACGCGTGAAGATGACCTTCGCTGGAAAATGCTCGTACCCGGCGACACACCAAGAGCGCGGTTCTGTTGCAGCTACAATCTTCTAGGGCTAGCGCGTGCAAAAGCACCGAGACTTTTAGAGTAAAAAGAGTTCGATATACGGTTCGGCGGTCGGAATCGAAATCCCTTCGCGCGGAACGCGGCAGCATGGGCAGCGCGGACTTTCTCCCTCTCTCTCTCTCTCTCTCTCTCTCTCTCTCTCTCGCAACACACTCATACACGCGCGCGGCTCTCTCTCTCTCTCTCTCTCTCTCTCTCTCTGTGTTCGCTAGCTGGGCTTTCTGCTCTCTCACTTACCTTGTTGCTGAAATAACGTTTATGACATTACATATATATATTTAGATATGTTTATATACAGTAATGAGGGAGGGAGACATAACGAGAGTACGATAGTCAACTCGTTATAAGTAAAAAGGCAATAATCAATTTAAAATTTTGAATTTAGTTAGCATTATATAGCACCTTAATCCCTTTATTTGGGCTAATTATTAAACTAATTAGTTTCAAAGATATTAAGCTTCAAAATTTTGTTTTCTTACCCTGTATACTCTATATAACTGAAAACTGCATCGCTTGGATCTCAGCTTCAATTTAACGGATTTTAATCTATACCGAGGCTCGATTTTTCTGTTTTTGTTTTACTAATTCGTTGACAACAAGATTTTCAGTTACGCATGTGTGTTTTTTCATGGCGATTTTTCAATCACTAGTAATTTTAGATGCGTTCCGCGAACTATCCTTACCATTATAACTCGGAAACTAAAGATTGAACTTTTTTTTAAAACATCATGATTATCGAATGTTATTATAACTATAGACTACTTTAATTTTAAGTTATTTCATGGAGCATATCCGAAGAAAAACGAGAAGGAGGAATTTTAATTTCAACATGCAGAGTGCCTTTTTCTGTTTGTTTCTCTTTGGCAATCGGCGTTATTGTGACGAATATTAATTCTCAAGTAAGGCACCCACGTATACTTCCCAGATGGCATTATGTAAGCCTATTTACAATAGTGTGATTGCGCAATAAAAAAATACTGGAAGCTAAATAAATACAATGAATGGATAAGAAATTTAATAATAAATAAAAAGTTTACAAATTTTCTTTTCATGTCGATGACATGCCATCAACTATATATAATAATAAAATATAAAAAATTATAGCTATGCGAGAAAAAGAGAGAAAGAATTATAATTGATTATGTATATATAATTGATTCAAAATAATTTTATCTATCAAACGAACGTACAAAAACTTTATAGAATTATATATGAACTCAAAGCAATTCAGATATTAAAGCGATACATAATGTTGAAGGAAGCTACGTGCCAAAGAATTGGCAGCGGTTTTATTTTTATTATTACGACGACGATATCTAGAAAAACCATTCTTTTCAAATTGCGTTGCATCATAAAAAGTTTTTTTTAACTACACCATAACATAGTGGTTTTTTTGAATGAGGTCCATGTAATAAATGTTTGAATACTAATTCATGTAATTTCACATCATTTTCATCAGGAATTATCTAATCAGGATTTGTTAATTTTTACTTATGATCCAATACTAACAATAATTGTTGCAATATCATTGCATGAAGTTTCTGGCAAAAATTTTTTTAGTACTGTTATTAACTTAGGCCATTTTGGATTAATTGTTATCGTTACAAATATATCCAGCGGGCTACATATTTTTCGCATTATAGCAATTGAATCAAGAAAACTTTGGTGCGTGTATCTAGGACTTCCTATATAAGTTGATGGCAAAACAAACAATTTACCTTCGTTATTTTCAAAATTTGTATTATTGTTAAGCGCACTTTTTGTTAGGTGATCTACAAGACTTTAATATGATTCTACACGTATTTT
This sequence comes from Nasonia oneida, assembly GCA_037356405.1. Taxonomy (NCBI): domain Eukaryota; kingdom Metazoa; phylum Arthropoda; class Insecta; order Hymenoptera; family Pteromalidae; genus Nasonia; species Nasonia oneida. The sequence goes on from JAZHPH010000180.1 coordinate 168,558, forward strand.
TTTCTGATTATATCTTAAAAAATTCATATAATGATACAAGCTTGAAAAATATACTATTGAGTTAATCTTCCACAATGTAAATTAGGACTAAATCTTGACATAGGCCTATAAGCTAATCGATATGAATAATATTACAAAGGAGATAAATTTTCATTATTGTTATGATTTTGTTTAAACATTAGATTCCATCCTATATTTCCATAAGGAAATATTATAGGGGAAATCATAAGATCTATAGAAAAATTAACTTTTGAAAAACTTGTTATGCCCATTTCATTTTGTTTATTGGTGAACAACCAAAATTTTCTTTTTATATTTTAGAACGTCATACAAACACTATAAGTACAATGAAACGGGCATGACACAAGTTGCGTAGTAATTATCTTAAGAGTTGTTCCTTGCTTCATCACGATTAAATATAATAAACTTGACTTTGTATGATTGATCTCAGTTCTTTTCTATCTGTAATTTCGTTGTGGAATATATCAAACTCGCCTAACCTTTTATTTTTTTGAAAGTTAATTTTTTTTAGAGATTTCAATCCTTTTTGGTAAATTTTTTTGAGTATTTCATATTCAACGTCGTAAAAATAAAATATAAGCATCTTTATCACCTTTTTACCACAGCATTTTTGTAATGTTTTTATCACTAACATGAAATCACTGATTGTTCTGATATACACCACCCTTGAATTATTTCTACACCTAGACACCAAAAACCACGGTACGAACTACCCAGACCTCGACATCGGCCACCCTGTACACCTGGACACTGTACTTGAATGATTTTTATACCAAGACATCGAAAACAATCTGAACCTTGTCATCGGCTTATATATTTATATACAAGTTATGAATGTACGTGACTTATGATGACAACGACGACGAGTTTTTTTGCTGACTGTGCATTCTCTAAAAAAGGATGTACTATGGAAATGGGGAAAAGGTAAGGATATAAATAAATAGTAGATAACTATTTTAATGCTCACTAATAATCAATTATTATTTATTCAAAAATCGTTTGTTGCGCTGAGGGACAGCCATGATTACAATCGTTGGTCGTGCGCGGCTCACGAAAGGGTTACAGACTTTCTGTTTTTTGTAAGACAAAAAATACCATGACAGATACATGGTTATTTACGTCTGTTACACTTATGGCATATCCATACGTAGCAACCATGGCAGTACAGCCATTTCATCCCTTTTGTGTGACCGTTTAGCCAAAACTTTGCCCTACACAATCCACATTTTTCGCCGCGTACAATTCGCTTTTTTAGTAATTTCACGCTTTTCTCTTCATACAGCTGTCGAGGTAGCACAATTAACTGTTTGTCGTAAATCCTTTAAAGTCTTCATATTGTGATTTGTCACTGTTGTTACTGATGGTTTCAACATCGATGAATCCGCACGATGACTCCGAGTTGGAGTCAGACATTTGTATGAAGTTCGAAAGATACTCCTCGGTCTCACTAACCCGGATACTCTTATTACTGACGGTTTCAATATCAATGAACTCATCCGGTGGCGATGACTCTGAACTAAAGTCAGACATTTGAAGGAGCTTCAGAAGAGTCTCCTCCGTCTCACTAACCGGGATACTTTTGTTACTGATGTTTTCAACATCGATGGACTCGCACGATGACGACGTCGAAGCCGATACTCGAGGTTGAAATCAGACACTAGCATCCTCTTCAAAATAGATACATTCGCACAATTCAAGTATAAATATCGCATGATGATAAATACTCTGCGCGAAACTACTGACGCTCAAGCACACGTATGGGCGGGTGACTGAAGACAGATGCTCGCTAAGTTTGATGAAATTGTTCTTTTCTTATCGTTTTGCTATATGTGTGTGTGTTGTCCAAGGAGAAGAAGAGTACATACACCTCTAGACCAGATACTGTCTACAGCCGCCCACTCGTCTTTCGCTGCAGCTGCATCTTGAGATGTGAGAGTCGCTAGTGATAGCATTCTGAAAGACGATACTACCTCGTAGCCTACACATGTTCTACACTTGTTGGATATATGTCTCTCTTATTATCTTTTTAGATAATAATGTTAACTGGCTCGTTTTTTATGGTTTATCGCTAATCGCGATATTTGAAAACTTTCTTATTTTTTTTTCTGCACTTCTTAAATCTTCACTTCCTACAACACACCAACGAGTTTCTCCAAAATAAATAAGTTTACAAATCCCGCGTTTTCTACAAAAGCGAGTTCGATCGCTTGGAAAATCGCTTGACCGGTATGTATCCTTCGATCGGCAAGCTGTCGCTTCACTCCAGCTCGATGTTTACGTTTTCACCGGCGTCTACGCACGAGGCGTGAGGCACCCAATAGCCACAGTGTCACACACGCTCATAAACTCGCACATTATCCGTCATATACTTTCTAACCGATGGATATATGGAAACCCGAATTCACGTGTCTCGAAGCAGGACAATACTCTGTCTACTTTCTCATCTTCATAATTCACCTCGATTGTTTTTTATTTCCTCGTCCACCATTGCGCGCTTCTACGAGTGCGTATAATCCTTACGCAAGACGCGCAGACATACGCGCATTTTTTTCGTAACGGTTACGTTGCTAGCCATGATATACTCGGTATACACACAGGAAGCAGGAATTTGCGCGCGGCGGTTTCTTTTTTCTCATACCTACTCCTGGGCAAAGTATCTGCGCGCGGCAAAGTTCAGTGGCAACGGCTTTTTGCGCGCTGCTCGGTGACGGAATAAAGAGAAATTATCGGTCTGTCCGCGCACTCTCCCTCTTGGCGAGTTATCTAATTTTGTATTGGTATTATACGCGGTGCGGAGAGCAGTACAACTTTATTATTAACGGTCGGCTCCGTACCGCACGACGTTTTAACTCGAAGATATGCCTGCTGCATTGTGCATGCCGTGTGTGCAGTGTACGCGTTAAATGCACTCCAGAGGTCGGAGCGCGCAAGGGTGTCAATGACAGTTGTTTTCACGCTACAGGGCAAACTTTCCGCCGGTAATCAGCGGATTTTTAATCTTCTATTTGTTTACTCTCTCTCGTTGCCGCTGTCGTCACGCAGCTCTCGAACTCTCTGCGGATGCGTCGCGTTCCAGAAACTAACATTCCAAAGGGCCCGAATAAACCACGACGCTTGCAAGCGTGCGTGTTTTTTTCTTTTTTATTTTTTTTTAATTTTTAAAGAGAGAAAAAACCCGTTCGGCCTTGGAACATAACGGCCTAAAAGAATCCGGCTCATTACGCGGAGATAAAGGAAAATTTCTTAATCCTCACCGGCTTATATAACACCGGCGCGAAAAACAATCCACGTGAAAGCGAGATTCGTGAGAGTCTTTATAGTCGATGTATACAGTATAGCTCTTAGAACCCGTGCGATTTAGGGTGGAGTGCGACGTTATACGGCTGTGGTAGGAATCACGTGTATGCGCAATTGAGGCGAGCCACGACATCGTAATTTGGATGTTTAAATGCAGTTTCCTCGAGTAGGATACAAGAGACTAGCTCATTGCCATGAATAATTGCAGCCACGTGCTGCTACACAATAGTGCAAGTCGGATATTCGTAAGGGGCTTTAAAATCTTTCAGATGCGCGCGCATATAGCTCAATTCGTCGTTGTTGCGGGATGCTCTTAATTCGATTACGAAACAAGTGTACTATTACACGAACTCTTTCTCTCTACAAAAAAAAAACGCTGCCAATTCATTGGCTCGTAGCTTCCTACAACTAAATTCATAGGTCCAATAAATAAAATATTGTTTTAATATATAGTATATCTGCCTGCTAATGTATGAAGCGGTTTTTGATACATAATTTATTATGTAAGTTTTGGATAGTTTTTTGTCCAAAAGTTTACAGACCCCTCTGTTTTTTATTATCGAATACAAACACTGCCGTCAATTTTTTATCACGGAAATTCATGCATGTTTACATGAGTTCCTAACCAACCTAACCATCAAAACAACAGGCTGTTAATTAGATAGGTTGCTTGCGCAATTTTCGAAAAAATGATTTTTACATTTTAGCTGTTTACTTGAAAACCGTTTAACGAAATCGTTTAAAATTTGAGCAGTAGATAGCTTTTTTATGGTGAATCACCAAATAAAATTTTGAAACATTTGACTACATTGTTTTAGAGATATATGGAATCAAAAAAATTTCAACAAAAAAAAAATTGAAACCTTGATATCTTAAGAACCATAGGGGTTTGAAAGTTGCGCAATGAACTTAGCCAAAACACATAAAATATCTACTTTTTTCCAAAATCTTAAGTGCAATAAGGCCCATGGGATTCCAGGGGATGCGCGGCAAGAAGAGCCTCGAGGAGGTATGAATCGCGCGAAAAATATGAAGTGTTTCTCATCTGGCAGAATGCTATTAATAATACATGAGTGCAGTACACGGTGCGGCGGGGTATATAGAGAGAAGAATTTATTGCTTTGACTATCCTTTCTACAGTTACAACTATTGGTTCTTGCATCATACTGGAGAAACACGCTGGCTGGGTTTATTTTTGAAAAGTTTGATTTTCGATCTCGTAAAATTAATCATATTCAGCAACTCTATTGTAACGGTTTAACTTTCCCCAAGAGACTGGATAGTCAGTCGGTTCCAGGATCAGGGTAGGGGAAAGGAGCAAAAAAGAGTCTGTTTTTATATTCACAACAATAACAAAATATATTTCTTAGTTAAACATTAGCATTTGGAATCAGTTGTTAAATCCCGGCTGAAACAGAAATCAATTGTGCGTCTTGTTAAAAATACTTCGCCTTTACAAATAGAATTGTTTAAACTAACGCGGTTAACAATTTACAAGAATATATACGCGATTTCGATACAATAATGATTTGGCGGACGCGGTTACGGTGTATCGGTTCGGTGGCGGTATGACGCGTCGGTGGCGGATTTTGAGGTTAGGAATTCATTCGGTATGGTGGAGTCGTGTGCGCACGGGTTGCCTCGTGTGTTCACGATGGCAATTCGGAGAGAGAGAGAGAGAGAGAGAGAGAGAGAGAGAGAG
>JAZHPH010000180.1:173695-253937 GCA_037356405.1 Nasonia oneida
AGAGAGAGAGAGAGAGAGAGAGAGAGGGAGAGAGAGATAGAGAGAGAGAGAGAGAGAGAGAGAGAGAGAGAGAGAGAGAGAGAGAGAGAGAGAGAGGGAGAGAGAGAGAGAGAGAGAGAGAGAGAGAGAGAGAGAGAGAGAGAGAGAGAGAGAGAGAGAGAGAGAGAGAGAGAGAGAGAGAGAGAGAGTTGTTGCAATAGGAGCCTCTGGCTTTTCGTCGTATGCATCGACAATACCGCCGAGTGCACGTATGCCACTGGTGAATCATCCGTAACACTCAGGACGATGCTGACCGGCACTGTCAGTTGCAAATATGCCCCTACCGTGAAAGGAGCTTTGTGTCGCGAATCCATACAATCATTACACCGCGAAGGCAGGGGCTTGTGCTGGGGGGAACATTTCGCGTGTGCATAAGTCGGTATCGACGACGATCGATAGCGATGATGAGTGTGGGGGGTTCGATTGGAGATAGTGTGTTGGGTGTGTGTGCGCGCGTGAGTGTGTGTGCATTTCTACATTTGTGTAAGTGCGCGTTGTGTCGCCTTCTCCGCCACTGCCAGGTATAGCTGACTGTTGCAAACCTTACACAGCTCCCGCGATACAGGTGCATATGCATTACTACAAATGCATTTTCATCAGTGCACGTGTATGTGGACTAGTCAGCTCTGATGAGCGACAATCTCCGTCAATTAATCATCCAGTTAATTTTTTTTTCGCGTTAATCGTCAGTTGCTAAAGCGCTCTCAATCCGGCGTGATCTCTGTTGTTTTTTTTATACAGATATATATTAGTGCTGTGTGTGCGCGCGTGTGTGTTAAGATAAGGGATATATATAGAAAAGAGGCATTTTTGTCCGCATAAGTCCCTTTTCGCTAAAGCAATCATCGACATAAGTCCCTTTTCGCTAAAGCAATCTTCACAAAAATTATGCTGACGTCTGCAAAAGTTAACATAATTCCTCTTTCGTTTTCAATTTTTTCTGTCAACAGAATTCCTGATCTCCTGGTTTATAATTTAGATTAGCGTTGTGGTCTGTGTGCGGAAGCGCGCGCGCGTGTGTGTGTGTGTTACGTGATCCCCTCCCACACCCCTCTCTCTCACCACCCACCACCACCACCACTCAGGTCTGCTTCCCGGACTATGACGCGTCAGGACAGGACCCACTCCATGAAGGAGGTGTGGGGGTTTGTTTTGACGCGCCATAGTCCGGGGTATACTACTCGTAATATAACACAAACTCAAATTGTTATATTTAATGATGGGCTCAGTTTAATATTTATAAAACAGGCATGGTAAGATACGTAGTAAGTACACAAGAATGGTTTGTATGCGATCAATATATTATTTAAGTTTTTAGTTAGTTATTATTTGATTCAAAACTTGAATTGATCTCAACAATTCTGTGTTTGTTATATTATGAATAAAATAATATTGTAATATTACTATAATATTGTATAACTTATATTATTTTATATACTATAATTTACTTTATTCGATTGATCATATTTCTTTTTAGAATTGTATTTTCTTTAATCGAAATTATTGTTACATACTATTATTGAGATGCACTGTAATACAGAATAAATCAAACTCGGCTAACCGTTTACTTTTGTTGAAAGTTAATATTTTTGAGACATTACATTTTTTTCAATCAAACTTATTAGAGAGTCTAGAAATAAAATGTATGTTTTATAAACAGTTTTAATTACAAACAATACATAGTTAATGGACTCGACATTGACAATTTTTGAATCATAATTGATTTTATGTGATTGAACTATGTTAAAAATGTAGTTGATTATTGAAAAAAAATTACATTAATTGAAGTTTCTCATTAAGTTATTTTTTATATATTGCAACTGCAAAAAATTCTCAAATTTTCAGTTTTCGGGTTCCGCCTTAATTAGTTACGTCAGTGACGTAAGCTCGAGGCGCGTGATTAGATTAATACGCACTATTATATTATTTGCACAAAAAGATATGAGAGGCTTCACATGTTGCTAATATATATCTAAAAAAACTAAACCATACATTGTGAATTACGATTAATAAACGAACGCATTTACCGATAATCTATTGTACTTATTTCATCGCCCCGATATTTTCACGGCAATCGTGAACTCAACACCTCACGAAGAACAAAACCATCGACTCTCACATGTAACATTTGTACGATAATATTTATATATTACAATAGCAGTCCGCGCATGCGTACAAATATTTTATAGGATAATATTTGTAGATTTTTCTAGTCTTTGCGACAATATGTACATATGCGTGAAAGTTGTTTCATTGATCAGTCTGCTCGAATCTTTCGATATAGTATGATCAGTAAATTATAAACATTTTGTACGATAATATTTCTATAAGTTTATGTGTAATATAATTGTTCTAATATAGTATTTGACGCAGAAAATCATAGTGTCAAAGCCGACTAAACTTTGGATGATGTTTATCGATGTAGTCCGCGCATGCGTACCAATATGTATAGATAGTCGGGGAAATGGTTTTGTCTGCTCTGGCCTTTGAAAAGTGAAGATCTTCAATTTCTATTTTGCTTTGTATTGCCATATTAGCTTTGGTCTTGTATATAGTTTTTCGTTTAAACTTTTTGTGCTACAAACTTGTTGTGACTGTCGACTTTATGGGTCTCAGTAGAGGGGCGCTGTTCGCTTCGGCGATCGTTGAGACGGGTCTGAAATTGTTACCCTTAAGTCTATGTTGTTACACAGTTTATAGGACTTAAAAAAATTCAAATGAGATAAAAATTATACGAATAGATATAAATATGTCAGTTATTGAGAAAAGATATGAATGGCTTCACGGCACACAGGAATATTTAAATAACCCGAAATTATTAAGGCCCAAAAATTTTAAGGTCCAAAATTATATCCTAGGTGTTAAGTTATTGGGAAAAGATGTGAAAGCCTTCACGGCACACGGGGACATTAAGCACTTCAATATAATAGTAGATTACCTATGAGCAATATTGAACAGTGCTTTTTCTTTTTTCAAAATCCATCAAATTCAAATTATTTACCAAAATGTACATTGCGTATACCAATAACAAATGTACTTGCATGGATAGATGAATGGAGTCAATTTTTAGATATTTTGAAAAAATATTTGTGGTTACTTTAAGCGAGTGTGAAAATGAACATGTCATTACATATAGACAAAGTACGATTTAACAGTTTGAATCACAAATTTTATTTAAGTTTGATAAGATAAATACCGATAACATAATAGACATACTAAAGTCAAACGTACTTAAACAAATCAAAACATTTTTTGAAAATAAATGCAAAAAAAATTAATGTATTATGCAGCAGTGGGGAAAGTTTTAACGATATTCCAAATTCTTATCTTTGTAAAAAATTTAAAGATCATTTAATTCAACTATGGACATAGTTCCCGTTATGTACGTCTTTGCAAAAAAATTAATTTGGTCGATTGCCAATGTCATCAACATATATTCCTGTTACTACTATAACAACAATAGTATATTATGACACTGTTGTGGGAGATGTTTTTCTACCTTGCTCGAGGTTTTTCGCACTCGCAATCTCGAGCAAGGTAGAAAAACACCTCCCACAACAGTCTCATACGATATTTTATAGCACGAAACCTCAAAATCGACAATAAAGTTGGCATTTTGAGGTTAGCGTGCTATAAAATTAAATATTGATGAGTTCATCCAAGAAAATACAAGAAAAGTTAAACAGTAAATGCGAAATGGAAGAATAGAATTTTTGAAACCGTTATCTGGCAAGAAGTCTAAGGAAAACAATTTGAATGAAAGTTCACAATAAAAACTGGATGGGTTTAGGTAACGAAAAATACGATTTGTTGGAAAATGAAAATGACACATTTGAAACAATGCAAAATGACTCTAACATAGTACATAGTTCACTTGATGCAACCCATGACTATAAAGAATTGCAAAACATTGAAAATTAATTAATCGAATCAAATAATGATGACTCAAATATGATACAAATGCTACTTTCATTGTGTCTTAATCAACAAATAAATTAAAGTAAAATTCTTGATATTATCAAATCTGATAGCAAATTTCTAGAATCAGACAAAACTATCGATAGTAAAATCATTGAAAATTGTGCATCAGAGAAAATTTGTTATTCTTCAAAAAGTTAGACTAGAGAAACTACTGTTAATGAAGAAAAACAGCAAGCAAAGTCATACAAATAAACGTTTTAGATTTATTGCAACATACGTATCTCATTAATAGCAATATGTTAAATAGCATTAACTAAAAGAATGAATCAATTTTAGTAACTCATACTTGCCCACTTGATAACATATTTGAACTTGTTATCAATAGTATACTAAAACAAAATGAAATGCAAAAATTATTTTATAATTCATTAAATATATCTGCTAATTCAAATATATTTAAAATATTGTATTGTTATGTAATCAACAAATGTAATCTTCAATATTTGTACAGAGAAAGAGTTCGCAATATGATGCAAGTCCAACTACTGGAAGAATTACCATCTATATTAAACTGGAAGTTCAATGTTAACTCTTTGTTTCATATTCTACTGAAGTCTTCGTCAAACAATATTCAGGAAATAAATTGTAACACTTGCCATTATACATCTTGAACGACTTTACCTGCAGTTCTACCAACCTGATATCAATCGTTACAAAGGGTATTTTTTGTTTGGAAAAGGAAATACAAACTATAGTCGAAGATAAAACTGTCCATTGTCGGAGATGTTCCGGGTATGCAACTTTAAGCAGCAAAATAAATTCTTTTCTAATTGTTGACACTAAAGACTGTTATAGAGATGATGTTATAATAAAGCTGAAAGAATCAAGAAATCAAATAAGATCACAAGTAGTCAGCAATAATAATTTCTGGCTAAATAATTCACATACTCTTACAACGACTCTCTCACACACACACTTGGCTTATCGGTGAGCCGCGAGCGGATCCGCACGACGCGGATTTCCCCCTCCCAGCGGTTCGCTCTCTTCTTCACTCACGCTGGTTCGGCGCTACGCTGGCTTCTTCCACGTAGTGTATGCGTGTAGACCGGCGAGATAGTAGTAGTAATGTCGACTACGGGCTACGCAGTACAGCGCGGCTTAGTCTGTTACTCTCTCTCTCTCTCTCTCTCTTTCTCTCCGACGGGTAGTAACAAGTATTCGACTGTCATCTCCTTCTTTCTTTCTTCTGACGGGACTGGCAGCGAGCATTCAACTGCTATCTAGTTCTCTCTCTCCTATACGAACAAATTTACCATTTTATTAGTACCAACTCATAGAGTGGCACAGCCCCGGCAGAGAGTAGCATCTCAAGGAGAGAGAAAGAGAGAGATTTCTATCTCGACGGTCACCCAGTCACAAAAGTCACTAAAAAAAGTCATAGAATTTTTAATACTTTTTATTTTTATTCAATTGCAAATTTATAAACTAACTATTTTAACGTAATTCGCACATGAAGATTAGTTGATTTGCATTAAAATCATCATGTTCCAACAGTATTTTTTTTTTAATTAGTAGGTAAATCCAATTGTAGCGCCGCGCCTGAAACAGCGATTTTTTTTCACCATATCTTAAAAATGGAAAATCCGCAAGTGAAAATTCTTGTGGACGTTACTTCCGCAAGTGAGGAGGAATCATTTTAGGAAGGGTAGATTTATAAAAATATAGTAATTTTTTTTTTTGGGCGCCAGCTTCACAAGTCTTATTGCGTACGTATAAATCACAACGCTCCTGCGCATGTGTACATAGACCTTAACGTTTCTGCGCAGCTGTACATATACCACAACGCTACTGCGCCGGTATACATACATCTCAATACTATATATTATGATTATATTATATTTATATCTCAATTACATGAAACTTTGGTGTGCATTCCGTTTTGAATACGACAAATCCGTTTAAATCTGTATAAGACCCAAATGAATTAGTTGCAAACTAGATATTTACTAACAGGGATTAAGGGGATGTCGGAGTTAAAAACACTGTTTTTCTGTTTCCTATAAGTTTTTGAATAAAGCTTTTTGAATAAAAATCACGATCAGATCGCCATAGGTTTGAGATTGGTGAATCATTCTACTGAAAGATAATAGCGATTGGACTTTTATTTTTTTTTAAGTTGTGAATACCCCGTGGTGGGTTTGCGAAGTTATAGCTCCGCCCTCCCCTTAAGGGGGTCAAACTTCTAAAAAACAGAAAGTCTGATCGAATTTTTCTTCCGGTAGAACGATTTATTAAACTTAACACTACGGCGCTACAAACTCGGTTTTTCATTTGCAAGCTTTATTTAAAAAGTTTTATGTAATAAGAAAATAGTGTTTTTTGGGACGACATTCCCTTAACGTGCATAAATATATTTCAATGATTACTAAAACATATAATAAAAAGTTTGATGAAATAAAAATCTCTAAAAAAAATTAACTTTTAAAAAAGTAAAAGGTTAGGCGAGTTTGTTATATTACGCAACAAAATCATAGATAGAAAAGAACGGAGATCAATCAAACGAAGTCAAGTTTATTATATTTAATCGTAATAAAGCGAGGAACAAGTCTCAAGATAATTACTACGTAACTTGCCATGCTCGTTTCATTTTGTTTATTGGTGAACAACTAAAATTTTCTTTTTATGTATTAGAATGTTACACAAACACCATAAGTACAATGAAACGGGCATGGCAAGTTACGTAGTAATTATCTTGAGACTTGTTCCTCGCTTTATTACGATTAAATATAATAAACTTGACTTCGTTTGATTGATCTCCGTTCTTTTCTATCTATGATTTCGTTGCAGAATATATCAAACTCGCCTAACCTTTTACTTTCTTAAAAGTTAATTTATTTTAGAGATATCAATCCTTTTTAATAAATTGTTTTGAGTATTTCATTTTCGACGTCGTAAAAATAAAATACAAGCATTTTTAGCATCTTTCGACCACAGCTTTTTTGTAACATTTTTATCACAACAACTAACATGAAATCACTGATTGTTTTGATATACACCACCCTCAAATTATTTCTATACCAAGACACCAAAAACCACAGTGCAAACTACCTAGACCTCGTCATCGGCCACTCTGTACCTCTAGACACCTTTCTTGAATAATCTTTACACCTAGACACGAAAAAAACCACGGAGCCCAACCTGAACCTTGTCACCGGCTACCCTGGCAAGCTAGTTACTGTTACTGCTCCGGAACGCAGAGTATGCACCAGCATGGGCAACCTCTTAATTCTAAATATCGTAATATATTATTATATTTTCTTGAGATAGCAATTCCCATCTGTATATAGCTGTGCAGCCAACTTCACGGTCCTAACACTTCTTGCGGCAAACTTAACGGTCGTAACAGATTTCGGGCTGAAGAAGAAAAACGTGATTTTAGCATTTGTGGATTATACACTTACATATTATGAAAATAAGCAGCCTTTTCACTAATATTTTTGTTAGAAATCATAGTTCAGCTTAGAAAACATTCTAATAAGCTAAAAAACCTTACCAACAGTAATGATAAGTATTTTTTTTGTATAATGAAAAATCCGAACTTCAATAAAGAAGTAAATAGTGTCACGGGCACTGCAGCTTCGTCTCCTTCTCAAATTTGCCTTCGTGGCGCTACTGGCCATACTGCGCCACTTGATACCAATTCGTATCAATTTGTGTTCATATAATTAATATTGAAACGATTGTGTTTGTTTCAATTCTTTTTTTAACGAGGGATACATATATTAAAAGGAAGAGATAGCTCAAAACCCTTACACACAGACAGCAAGAACAAATCTATCAGTCCCCATAACCTTTAAATCTTTCTACACAGGAAGGAAATAGTATATTGTGTAAGAAAGGAAGGAAATTGTTATACACTGTACTTTTCTTGAATGATCTTTTTCTGCGTTTGTTTGTGATTAATTTTATCTCACACTAAGGCGTCTGTTTAGGTGAATGGACAGCGCGTTGAACTGCCATGCTGGAGAGCCAGGTTCGCTGCCCACCGCTAACAAAAAATTTTAATTTCATTTCTTTATTACGAAATAATAAAATATGCATAATATATTAATAAAAATGAATAGTAAATTAATAATAATAAGTCTTAATACAACTAAAACAAGGAAAATAAGTTTTTAAATATTTCAGTTTTCACGAAAATTACTGTTACTAAGTAAAGTTTGTTAAAATGAGAGTATATACCTCTGGATTGCTGTGTAACATAGTAATTTGTCCTACATAAGTACTAAATTTTTTAATATTATTTCTCTCATTATACAAATTTACAGGATTGAAATGGATTTAATCATTTTAAAATGTTTAAAATGATGGAAATAAATTTCACGATTGGAAAAAATTTGTAGTCACTTTCACATTGAAACGGATCTCATTACATTTAATTTTAACTTGTCAATGCACATGTTTCAAAATTATACTCTTAATAAAGATTAATATATAATAACCAGTTATGTTGCTGATAATATTATACATGTATTTTATCTGAACCTGCCATCAAGCTTTTCATGCACTTTAATCTCATTATCCATCTATAAAAGGGAGCGATTAGTATTAAATTAAACCCAAACATGGGTCAATTCGGAGTGTTATCATAAAATTCGTTAGAATTAGTGAACAACTTTGGAGGATATCTGATTCATAGGCGCGCATCCAACACAACTATAGAGGCCTAGTATTTTAAACACCACGAACACCTCAAAAATTTCTATCAGGTTTATTCAAATCAAAATCATGTATTAAATGCTTCACAACTAATGCCATTATTTTATTAAGAAAGAAGAAGAGGAGAGGATGGTTGTCTAAACCACATAGATTTAGATATATATTGTTGACAATTGTAGTCAACAGCAGACTACGATGGATCTAATGCATCAATATTTTAAAATTTGGTTATACCCATAATTTTGTATGCTAACTTTAAAGTATTTATATGTAGTGTACTTGGATATAAAGTATTTTTCTAATAAATTGCAAATATTAAAAAGCTGAACATTCGTTACTCTAATGTTACCTTAAGTATAGCTCTTGTGGAACATTTTTACATCAACCAAAACTTCTTTCCTAGAGCCAAAGATAACCTTCTAAAAACATTTTTACAGTTGATATTGGTTATATCTACACCAGAATACCCAAAGTAAACAATCTGGTGTAAATATAGCAGCAGCAGAATGTAAGAAAATGTTAAAAAATAGAATAAAGTAAACTGAAAAACTAAGAATAAACATGCTAAATCTTAATAAAATGTAATAAAAAACATGGATATATGAAAATATAATTGCTGTTAAGAATATACACACAGAATTGCACATAAAATTTTACTTAGAGATTTGAGATGTATTCGTGTAAAATTACACACGAGCTATTTCAAGCATAAATCTTTACGTCAAATTATCTCTTCCTATTTTGTAGTGTATATTGATCAAGGATTATGTCTTGGTATCTTGAGACACCAATGACAAGTTTTCGTTTGTAGAAAATTCATACTAAAAATAAATTTAAAAAAAGGCGTGTGAAATTTTACACCAAAATTTAGAGAAATTCTTATGCAAATTTTAATGTGTAAATATCATGTATATATATATATATACATGATATTCAATATATATATTCAACAAGAATCAAATGTAAAAAGGTTCAAAATCCAACAAAACAGCATTTTTTAATACCTATTAGAATTCCTCCTTCATTCAATCAAGAGCTTTCTTATTCTTACTGTGATATGTATAAACTTTAAAATTTTCACTAGGGCTCCTGAATGGAAATTCAAATTGTACGTTTTTTTTTTGCATATTGTTATATTACAGGACGCTGCCAGAGATTAGTAGAGAGATATAGAGATTGACAATGACATGCAGAGGCGAAATGTGTCATACGATATTTATCCGTAAGCTAGCGCCCCCTGCCGTTTTCTCTCCAAACTATACGCATCTATTCTAGTAGTCTGCTTCCTTTTCCTACTTAGGACTTTCGTGTTGTTAATGCGTTTCTATTAGGGTGTATATATACAGTGTATTGTATATCTTCGTTGAAACTAGTATACTGTATATATTTGTTGTAATCGCTGTTCTTGTTTTGCCTTTTAAATTATTATTAATTATTAAATTATTAATATAATATTATTAATTATTTTAAATTAATAAGTATACTTAGTCTGATCGTTTGGTTCATGATATGAGTTATATTTTAGTATACAAATAATAATAAACGTATAAAAATAAATAATTATCATATATTGTACGTTGTGAATCATGATTATTATTATTAAACTTTTATCGATCATGGATATTATATATTTAATTATTATCAGTTAAGAGTTAGTTATGAAATTGCATACTAGTAAAAATTGAACTATTTATATACATTGCATAAAATAAATATTTAAATATATGATTTAATTAGAATTGTGATCAAAGAAATTAAAGTAGTGTTTCTAGAAACTTTGGTAATTGCAATATAAATGTTATTTCGTATTTCAAATTTATGCATGTCAATTATTTATATTTGTATTTTTTTTCTTCTCTGTTAAAATGTTTCTAAAAATTACAACAATCTGTGAAATGCATGTATATAATCAAACATCTAATTATTCTAGATACATAGTTTCAACAAAGTTTATTTGTATAAATATGTCATAAATAAACTTTAATTAGATTTTTAAATGTTTTTCATGTTTACAGTAATAAGTAATACTGCCTCAACTTACACAAAACAGGCTTAAAAACGTTGTATAAATGTTATTGTAACTTATGCTACAAAGGCTGCAATTTTAACTAATAATAAATTGCAAGTATCTAAAGCCAAACCACAATAAAATCATTGCGTAAAATGATATTGTTCAAGTCAGTGCATAACTTTACGTGTAGTGTTACAGAACTGAACATATTTTGACAATTATAGAATTGATATTTAGGTGCTTATTAACTTGCTTAGCGCTAAGAAATCAATAAAACAATTTAAATGTACTCTGGTAGAAATGCTAGCTAATTTTAAGCTTTCAATAAGCTTATTATTGCAAAATTAGCATCTGAAAGCTTCTGATTTAAACTTACTACAAACTACCGGTGACATCGTTTTAAATGGCAAAATGTAAAAATCCTTAAAAATAATGTAAATGATAATGCAAACTTTTTGACACTAAGTAAATTGTAATTGTTAAAAAACAACAATAAAAGCCAATTTGAATTATTTGCATACTAATAATTCTGATCCTGAAAATAGTCAGTACAGTCAGACATGTATTATGACTACTGTATCAATCATAACTTCGAAATTAGATACAATAATGTAACTATTTGTATTTTATAATTGAAAATTCGAGAATCCAATATAGAAGTAAATAGTGTTGCAGTGCCGCAGATTTGGCGAGACCATGCGATATGATTTTGAACTCTTGGATAAAATATTTGTAGATCAATTTTGGGTAGCATTAAGAAAAATTATGAAATAATAAAAATATTTATTAACTTATGTTGCAACTTTATTAATAACCTATAATTATTAAAAGATTCATATATTACACATCATCAATCAATTTGAAAGGCATCATATTTATGAAAAATACTTTTTGTAACACATGCACAATTTTTGTGTATTTTAGACCTAAAAAGCGGCTGTAAGGTGATCTTTTTTGACCAGCCTAAAAACAGCGGGCAAAAATTTGTAATTCCCTATACAAAAGAATGATTGCGATAATATATCGAATGTAACGAAATATATATTGTATCACATGTTCCTCGCCAATTGATTGTGTGCTTTTCGATTGAATTATTTTTCATTCGCAATACGTTTTCAAGTTATAACAGGCTTGCCCTAATTTGTAAAAACAAGAATTCTGTTATAAAGTTAGAAACAATAACGTAATTAGTTGTGTTTCAAACAATCGAATCGAGTGAACACATTGAGAGTGTACGTCGTGCTTGCGCAGTGATGCTTTGAGCCAGGCAGCAGCTTCGCGGTATATAACCTTAAAATGGCATAATCCCACTTGAAAGTTTCGCTTTCTCTTCATCTTATATCCGACCTGATCTTATGCGTCATCTGATTAGTCAGTCAAAAAAAGGGCACGTTTGATAATCGATTTAAAATTTAAATTTTTACTTTGGATTGGTTTTTGTACATGCATGAGCTCCTAACCTCAAAAACCAAGATGATAACTAGAATGCGCGAAGCGCGTCTAAAGTTGCTAGTATGATTAACACATGCACTGACATATATAAATATAGGTATATGTATCATATATAGAACTAAATACTTTGAGGTGCAATGTCAAAAAAAAAGTGACTAGTTCTCCTTATAGGTACAAAAACGCGGAAATCAATACATGCGTTACAAAAACTAGGGTGTGCACCAAGAGCTAAGCAGGATTTTTTACCTTGTGTGGATACTACAGTACTCGCCTCGACTTGCACTGCAATCTCCACAGTCAGTCTGAAAAAGCCTACTTTACGCTCTTGATACACAATATACTATAATATCTAAAAGTACATAATATAATAGTGGTAGAACATTCTAAACATGTACAACTACTTCCTTCTTTTAGCACGACAAAGTACAGAACTTCGAACTTTAATTAGATATTTCTCCAACACATTGACATTTATTTTCTTTGATGCATTGATCATTACAACGGCAAAATAATAGTTTGTATATGAGACATCTATCCAGAAACCAATGCATTTGTACTTGAATAATCACCACTCATATAATAAAATACTGCAGTATCTTTAAATTTTTCAATGTCTTGATCCACCTGTTGAAAATAATGACGTCATTTTATGACGTCATTTGAAGCAACAAATTGGAACTTTTTATGTCAATACGGCTTTTAGTTTTTTTTTTGCATTTGAAATACTGAATACTCCGTGGCGGATTTACGAAGCTATAGTTCCCACCTCCCCTTAAATACTTCAAAATTGATGAAATGGTTGCATATATAGATACGGATGGTAGTACGGAAAATGAGGGCCAAAGAAATATTGTTTTTTATTATTGTTTGTTAAGTAAAATTATTAAAAATTATTAATTTCTTGGACATTAGCCCCCATTTTCCGTACTACCATCCGGATGGTAGCACCTATGTAGGCAACCATTTTATCAATTTTGAAGTATTTAAGAGTATATAGGTATTTAGAAGTACAACCTGTTGATGTCAGTCAATGACGTCATTATTTTCAACAGGGTCAGGTTCGATTACTTGCCTTTCCAGCTGCTATATCTTTCGCAATGAATCTTCGTAGCATCCCGAGTGGAAAAATTTGCTGGTACTATAAGGCAAATCACCGTAGAATTTTGTTACATTTTAGTACGCTATTGATAATTTATGTACGTTTGCGTACGTTTACGTACAATTAGGTTACGGTTCGAACATTTTTTACAGCATTACACAGAAACGTACGTTAACGACACAAACGTACGCAAATGTACGTGAAAGTACGAAAACGTACGAATAAAATAAATATTTCACACCTAAATTTTTACAAATTATTTATACAAAACTTCATCAAGACAATCATTCATAAGACAATCTTTATTTCTTACAACTATAATTAACTTAGTTTGTAGTAACGTTATCGGTCTTATATACCAACCAGCAAAAAACTTAGCGCTTGCGAGAATGAAAAACCGGACGCCACCTGGGAGCGGTCAGCGGATACGCAGTCAATATTATTATTTTTGGTATACTACATTTTCGTACGTTTGCGTACGTCTACGTACGTTCGCGTACGTTCTCGAACATTTTTGTATAATGCTGTAAAAAATGTTCGAAACGTAAATAAATCGTACGTAAACGTACGCGAACGTACACAAATTTACAACAGCGTACTGAAATTAAACAAAAATGTACAATTTTTATTTTCATTCGGGATTGCATTAAAGTTCTTGGTTACGCAAACCATATCATCTACTAGCAATGTTAACTCTATATACTAAAATAGAATATAAGTATTAAATAAAAAAAATTGACTTTTAAAAAAGTAAAAGGTTAGGCGAGTTTGATATATTCTGCAACGAAATCACAGATAAAAAAAGAACTGAGATCAATCAAACAAAGTAATAATGAAAAAAATTGTTATGTTTATATTAAGGGCTTACTTAACTTAAAGTTAAGTTACATGATGATCCATTAGGAACAACTCTCAAGATAGTTACTACGTAACTTGCTATGTCCTTTTTATTGTACTTATAGTGTTTATATCACGTTTTAATACATAAAAAGAAAATTTTATTTTACCAGAAAACAAAATGAAACGGGAGCAGTCGCTGTGACGGACGAAATGGACAACGTACGTCGCCGACTCGTGAGTGAGAGACGCAAGGAGATGACAAGCAATGTTGGTGCAGCAACAGCGACCTTTCATTTCGACAAGGCGTTCAAGTCAGCCCCGCGCACTGTAAGACAGCCGATGCAGGTGGCGGAGCCCTTCGTAGGGTCTACCAACGTGAGCGTCTGATGCAGCAGGACCAGCGTGATGGCAGCTCGCCTGCACGAACGCCAGGAACAAAAACTACAGCGTCTCGCGTTCGTAGTGACAGATGCCGCCCGAGTCAAGGGCCCTTACGACGGGGCATTGGGAGTCACTACGGGTTCCGAAGTCAAGAGTTATCTTGGTTATCTGCGGGTGAAAGGCTGTCTGTGTGCTACGAGAATCGTATCCGCGGGGCTATCTGCGCGCATGCGCGACCGCGTGACTCACGGTACGGAGGCTAGGGAGAGCAGAGTGTCAGCCGCGAGTCGCGAGCGCTCGAGCTGGCACTCGCCTGCCCCGGCTGCTCCCGAACGGTCGTGCCTCAACTTCAACTTCACCCGGTGTTCCAGCTAGAAGGATTTAAGGTCAGTGAATCGTTTTCCGTTTTCTCCGGTCGTATCCGTCTTGCGGGTGAACGGCAGTTCCACGTTCGGTTTCGTAAACGAAAAGATTATCTCGCATACGCGTTAGTTACCTCCGGATCGCTGTATTTATCTTTTTATCTCTTTGTATTGTGTTCCATTGAATAAAGGGTTATCTCATTTATAAGGGCTATCTTCTCGAGTAATAAGCGAAGTGTAGAATTAAGGATTTTTATGATAAAAGTGTAGAGTTATTTTGTAAAAACGTAGGTTAATACTTGGCTCCGACACCTGGACGCACGAGGCGTAAGGTGGTCGTGCAATTCTAGGATAAGTCGTTCGGCGTTTGCGGAATTCGCGTGCGACGTAATTGTGTGTGTGAGTGAGAGACGAGACGTTCAGCAGCTCACAAACAGCCGGCGACACGTGTGTCCGCGCCGGTAGAAGATCAACGCGAACGCGCGGGACGAGTAACGTAAACACTCTCGAAACGAACTTCGGCAATACGTGGAACTGCACACACCGAGATTAGTACGTAAGAGTAGTACAACAGAGGTGAAAGAACAAAGCGGCGACTGTTTACAGTACGCACGACAAACCAATACATTGATTGCTCGAATCCCTTCGAGGGAACTTCGATACTATTTAGGATATCTGAGACTGTGCGAGGTCACCTTCCGAAATGGCTAGTGAAGCCTCAGTCAACGATTGGGTTATGGCATTGTCGAAGGATGAAATTAAACGTGAAGCGGAGAGTCGCGGACTAAATACAGCAGTCAGCTTAGCCGGACTGCAGAGGCGTTTGGCACACAAGGTGTACATCGAGAGGGGCATAGTGCAACCCGACAAGGAAGTTCCGTCGTCAGGCGCTGTGCACGAGCATGACGATTGGCCACCCCCCTACCAGCTCTCAACAAACGTCCCACTGCTAACATCTAACGTATCGGGCCCTATAGCGACGGCGCGAGAGAAACCGTTTCACGCGTCGCGAACATCGAGCCCTATAGAGACCGAACGCGGGCGATATAAAGAAGAGCAGACCTCTACGGGTACAGTACCACGTGTACCGAGACGCAATTCTGCACAAATAATCAGCAAAATAATAGCCAAAGGGACTCGGGTTATCTAACATTAACTTCAGATGGCCACGTTTACAACTTGACAAATTTTCAAAACGTGCAGGATAGGCCAATAATAAACTATCCGCGAGCGAACAGCACAACGAGGTTAGCTGGAAATAATTTAATTTCATCCACGGCTATGTTTAACACACAAAACCAGGCTACCTTCAACCGACCTTCTACATTAGCACAAGAAGTAAACCCTAATAATTTAATATCATTACAAACACAACATTTATCGAGAAATACGAGACATACAGGGAATGGTTATGTTAGCACGACACCACGTAAAATTCCGACCAGAATTAATAATTTCATGCCACCGGAGGGGCAAAATGGCTAACTAATTAACGGAATAGCTAGATCGTCTCACCTACAATTACCAATTAACAATAATAATGACGATAATCGACAACAATATAGAGGCGCGTACAATAATAACAAACAGCCCATTAACACAGAGCGTAGGTTAATCGCACCTACTCACATTAACGCTTTTGACTTTATTTGCAAATGGGACATTAAATACTCTGGAAGACGCGATGAATATAGTGAAGAATTTTTAAAATGACTAATGGAAGGGCGCTTAATCATGCACATTTCGGATGATGATTTATTTGGAATATCGCCGTTTTTCGTTCAAGGGGTTGCCTTACAGTGGTATAGAATAAATTCGGATAACTGGGTCACATTCGAGCAGTTCGAAAACGCATGGCGTGCATGTTTTTCACAAGCAGATTTTCAGTTCGCGCTCATGGAAAACGCTCGACGCCGAACGCAAGGCGAACGCGAACCAGTCGCCGACTACCTCACGTACATCAAAGCAATGTTTAGTCGCATAATACCTCCGCTAGGACCAGTCCGTGAAATAAATCTAGCTCTCTGAAATATGCTACCGAGATTACAAACCCGTATTGATAAGTCCGAAATCTTCACGTTCCAAGAGCTGTAAGCTATTGCAGTACGCAAAGAGAAAGGCCTAATGATTACAAGAACATACAAACCACCCCCGGGCGCCGAAGATTCTCTCCTACCGGACTTAGCTTATAGAGAACAGCGCCCGCAGCTTAATATTAGACAACAATTATCTAACCTCGAGCGGACGAAGAACAAAATTGAGCACGCGTAGAACATACAGAACCAGACTTTACGGAGGATGCCTTGCCTGACGAGGACGAATTAAATAATTTAGGTTACGGATGCGACAAACGCTTTAACAATAAGCAGAGACAACCGACAAACCAATCACCTAATAAAAACCTGCATAACAACAACAACAGACCAATGACACAGATACAGATCTGTTATAACTGCGGAAAATCCGGATATTTCTCGCGAGAATGCGAAGGCCCAAAACGTGCATTTTACTATAAATGCAGAAAAATCGGAACACGGTTTATAAATTGCCCGAAATGTAATCCAACGGAAATATTCTGCAACGATTGCGGATTAATAGGCTACCTCAGAGTAAATTGTCCAGAATATACGGGCAATGCAGACTAAAGTCGCAAAGTAAGGCCGATGCGGCTTGGAAAACAGAAAAGGCCTCACTGGTCGAATCAAACAAAAATTTGGATATCTACCCGACAAAAATAAACGCAGTCTGCGACGAAAAAAAGTTGCACACAAAAAAATGACGAGGCTGACTTAAAAGCTATCTCTGAAAAATCAGGTTATCTAACTAATAAAGACAAAATTGAGCCAAAGGCTAACTGTGATATATGTAATAAAGCACCGGATATCTTAAATAATTAACGAGAAAATGCGGAAATTCGAGATAATAACTTTGAATATTTAAAATTCGCACCTTCGCAATGGGATATCTTAAATACCGAAGAAAAAGAACGACTTGCGTTTTCGGATTATTTACAAGACATCGAGACAGTCGTAAGCGAAGCATCCGAATTTCTAATAAAAAATTCAAGCTATAAATTAATTAGAGACGATTTAATTTACGAGGATATCTACACGACGGATAAATTATACAGCTTATCTTTAAAATTCCCGATCCTACTTTACTCTACCGTCAGCATAGCGGACAATAAATTCAAAGCTCTGAGAGACAGCGGAGCGAGTAAAACGTTCATAGGACTGAAAATACATAAAATATTAACGAAAAACGCACTATTGGTGAACAAGAACGTAACCCGGAGAGTCACGACGCCGCTAGGTTATACAGAAGAGATACGTGAAATTATACCCACAAATGTTTTATGACTTTCCTCGCAGGAAAGTAAATCGGCTTGAGTTCAGATCTCGAGTGCGGACATCTGGTGCGCGCTCAGATAGCTCTCGGCCTTCGGAAGGTCAACACTGGACTTCGCTCGTACAATTCGGAAACTTTCGTGATATCGTGTGCTGTGCTGTGTCCAGCGGATCGAATTGTACCTTGTGTGTGAGTGCACGCGGAGTCCAGGTAATATCCTGATCCTCCTGCTTAATGGTCCAGCGCAGTGGTCAGGTCTCGCAGTCTGTCCAGGATTAGGAACGTCGTCGACGAGAGAGAGAAGGTTTGTGTGACGCGCAGCGCATGGGAGATAGTGCGTGTGCGAGTGTGTATCACCCATGCGAGGGTGATCCGGTGCACGCGACCTTCACGACGATATACGCGTGCGAGCGCGATTATTCTGGCGTCGCGGCAGTCGCAAAGTTGTTGGCGACTCGCATATTATTATTTTATGATTGTAAACTCACGCTTATTTCGCGACTAGCAAATATAACCCTAGTCTTATTATTTTACGTGATTTGTCGTCATTTCTAAACCTCGCTCGCTTACTTCCGATTCCTGTTCCTTCCTGCGAATACCGCCGCCTCCGCGGGCGTTATTTATTAGTACTTATTTAACGCAGTTAAGCAGCCGAGCACGCGCCAGGCGCCGCATCGAGGGAACGCGATCCAGTCGTTTAACGAGTTATTCGTTGATCGAATTTACACCCCGTTATAAGTTGAATAATTTTACCTAGGTTAGAATCTTTACGACTTTCCTTCGCAATCTGCTCTGCTCGTACAGGAAACTGATTGATCTGGTTGATAATAAATAATAAATAATAAAGAATCAAGTTCTGAAATTTCTTCATTAGCGTCAACTGTTGAAGGAAGTGGAGCACGTAAACAATAATCTGCATTTGCACTAGCTTTCGTTGGCTTAAACTTAATATCGTAGTTGAAATGAGCTAAGTAATCAGCATAATTAGCCATTCGACTAATACAAAGAATAGGAAGTGATTTTTTAGGATGAAAAATCTGCGTCAATGGCTTGTGGTCTGTAAACAGCGTAAAATGACGAACGTATAAATGATTGAGAAATGTTTGACAAGCCCATACAATAGCTAAAGCTTCCTTGTCGATTTTTGGATAGCGTTGTTCAGTAGCAGTTAATATACGGTTCGCATAAGCAATTGGCCTTTCGATTCCGTTGCTAAGTTTATGTGATAAAATAGCTCCGTGTCCTAATTTGCTTGTATCAGTGGCGAATATGAGAGGTAAGGATGGGTCGTATGGCATCAACACTTAAAGAGAAATGAGAATATTTTTAAGCTTTTCGTATGCTTTATCAATAGTAGGCGACCATTGAAAAGATGATGGAAGAAGCATGTCCCGAAGTGGTCGAGCTTTTGTAGCTAAGCAAGGAATTAATGAATTGTAGTACGTAGCTTTACCAATAAATAATTCTAATTTTTGAGGTGTAGAAGGTTTAGGTGCATCACGAATTGCCTTGATGTGATAATCAGATTTATGAATGCCTTGTGTATCTAGTTTATGACCCAATAATTCTACAGAATTTGTAGCGAAAACACATTTACGTCGATTGAGACGAATGCCATTTTTAAGAAGACGGATCAAACACTTTTCCAGGATAATCAACAATTCTTCGAAACTTTCAGCCCATACAATGATATCGTCAAAAAAATGTTTTTTAGACCTTGTAAGATTTCTTTTGAGCGACGTTGCCAAATTGCAGGAACGTTAGCTGCGTCGTAAACAGCTCGTGTAGGACGAACTAACCCATGTGTAGGAGTATTGAGGGTTAAAGCATGGCTGTAGTCGTCGTTAACAGGAAGATGAGTATAAGCATCTGTAATATCAAGATGTGCGTAAATTTTGGCTCCTTTTACTTTGTTGAAAATGTCACTAGGTTTTGGAATAGGACATTCATCTATTATTATACGTGGATTCAACGTAGGTTTATAATTGCCAGTTATACGAATATCACCATTTTTTTTAATAACGACGTGTGTAGACGAAGCTCACTCGGAAAAATCAACTATTTTGTAAAATCCAGACGCATGGTTATCGTCAACTGCTTTAGAATATTTGTCGCGTAACGCATATGAGAGAGATGTAGAACCAAATGAGACATTAACCGAGCAAGTCACAATGCAGTTGAGGCGATGTTGCGAGTAACTCATGAATTTTTTAGAAGTTGGCTGTAATTGAAAATTAGGTTTGAGGTTACGAAGTGTATCGCTACCAATAAAACCATATGGTGCACTAGAATCTAATTCCATATTTAATTTGTGGCCTTCAATGAGCACTTGAAGTATTTTCTTACCACAAGACTTATCAATAACGTGGATTTCTTTGACTCCGTTAAAACATTTCAATGTATCTATTTATTGTGCAGACTCTTCAGAATTTTGTATTTGAGAAGTAGAAAGCGAAGATGAAGCTCTGCAAACTTTCGCTATGTGCCCACGTTTTTTGCACTTATGACACTCAGAAGTACGAAATGGACACTCACTGCGTTTGTGACGTTCTCCGCATCCATAACAAGCGTACTGACCTTGTTGTTCACCATGATCTTGCTTCCGAGAAGCACTGTGCGATGTATGTGAAGCATTCCGTTTATGCTTCAAATGCGTCGTTGAATAAGATAGCGCATGTATCTTATTAGAAGTAGAGGTAACCTCATCCGCTGTTTGACGAGTTGACTCCAATGTATGTGCTATTTCGTAAGCGTCTTTGAATGTAGTAGGTTTCTTGGCGATTATTTCGTCGTGCATCTCACGATCGGTGAGACCATGTAGGAGCTGTTCAATCAGCATCCTGTCGAGAAATGTGTCGTATTCGCAGAACGTAGCCCCTTGCTTTAATCGTAGTGAGAAATGAGCAATGGATTCATTCTGTAGCTGTACAATTTGTCGGAACTTAACACTTTCTGCATATTTATTTTTCTTGACGTCGAAATGTATAATTAAAACATTGCAAATTGGTTGATACGTACGACTTTCTGGTGTATCAGGAGCAACAAGAATTTTTAGAGCATTATTAAGTTCTGCGCTTATATATACTCGAGCGAAATCACCGTATTCTTCTTCCGAAATTTTACTCAGTTGTAATGCCTACTCGAATCTCTTGAAATAATCGTTGACTGTCGTTTCGTCGGACGAACGATATTCTTGATACTTGAACGGAGGAGCTTTGGGTTGAACTTGAGAATTAGATTCGGGCTGGCTTGTAACAGGAGTGGTAACTTGTGGAATAGTAATCCTCAGAGCACCCGCCAACACCTTCGTCACAGCAGCAATCAATGCAGTAGAAGGTTCCTCTACGTTCGACATGGTTATGTTGAGTTGACTTGTATTGAAAATATACACTTTTCACTATTTCTCTCTGCGTGATATTGAAGTAGAATATACAATATCAAGTAATCGGCGTATTTTCTAAACCAATTCTGACACCAAAATATTGTATATGTATAGAGTAAACTTAGAGAAAGTACAAAGATGTTTACTCAAAGATAGGTTTATTTTGAATGACAGTTATTATTTACAATCAATAATATGAAGTTGCATGAAAAACAATAGAACTTAAAAAGAACGTTAATTGAAATATACTACATTTCTTAAGTTAAATAAATATATTATATATTCTAGTCGATTGTATTCAGAGCAGTCAGAGCAGAATGAACATTGGAACCAATTTTTCACGATATTTATACATATTTTCGCGCATGCGCAGACGTCATTGATAAACATCATAAAGGAATTAATATAAACTGAACGTCCGCAGTCTTTCGAACGTTTAGTCTGCTTCCGATACTGCAATAATTTGAGTAAATAACTATGAAAGTGTTTATTGCATTTATTTATTAAACTGCTGCAGCCGTTGTATGAAATTTTTTATTATAATTTTTAGCTCATGCATTTATCAATATAATATAGGAAATATCAATATAATATAATTTCATAATATAGGATGATTTCTACTCCAATACTTCAACTCACAAAAAAATAGTCATAAAATGTTTAATCTATAAACTGAAAAATCGTGGGTACAAGTCAAGATCTCAACTTTTTTTTAATTGCACAAAAATAATAATTTACTGTATATTAGTCGGCTCTGATGGTATAAACTTTCAAGTGAACATCTATATCAAAATAATGCAAAACAATTATAGTTTAAAAATCTAGATACATTTTTGAGAATTAAAGATATACTTTCCCCTTAATAAGTTTCAAAATATAATTTTACAATATTTTGAAAGTGTCCAATCATCTGTAATTTTCATGAAATTTTTAAAGTCGCTAAGGCGACGGTGACTTGTTGAGTGCATTTTAGAGTGGAATTTCTTTTACTAAAAAAAAAAACAAAGAGTAATCGTAGTCTCGATAGTATGATAATCATGTAACCACTTGAGATCGATTGCTGGGCTTATTGACACAAAGCATTCTACTCTTATCCATCAAAAGTAAGGAAAACAATGATTACCAGTTAAATACAGATACTTGATTGTATAACGCTGGAAAATACTTATTTACCTTTTGATTAGTAGTTATTTACGAATGTTCACTATGGGCTTTATTTATTTATAAAGAATTGTTAAAAACTCATTTGAAGGTGCACTCATTACTTATTTTGGAAATCAAACTTGAAATATAGGTTGGATTTATAATTAGATTCATTAAGTTACTTATTTGTTGTAACTATAAGTTGCAGTAACGTTATTTATTAAACTTTCTTTAAGGTTAAAAGTGACGAGTTTTAAAATTATTTTAAATCGAATGTTACATGATATGTATTACTAGTAGTTAATAAACTACTAAAAAGAAACTTTGTTTATTATTCACTGTAATTAGCGTTAAATTTGAAATATAGTTTGTAAATTAGACTGAAAAATAATATCTAATATATTTTATTTTTTATTTTTTATTTTTATTGACCAGAAAAGTATTTACAGAGTATTTACATCTAAATAACTTCTGCAAAAACCTGAGAGGAACACGTAGGTACCTGTGGGCAGGACTGGCATTTTACAAAATTTAGAAACTTAATAACCTTAAAACTAAAATCTTACATAAGTATTATACCAAAAATTATAAACTTAGCAACATGGTCTAAAGACCACGTTGCCAAGTGAGGCCTCCAGTAAATAAAGCTGTATCACGGTGAAAATATATAAAATATTTGAGATAAATTCAAAAGATAACTGACAAAAAATTACTAAATTACGTGTAGTGTAAGAGTATCCAATTTTTTAGTTTTTTCTTTTGCCAATTATTTACAATATTAACAGTTTTTAGTTCATTCGGGAGATCATTGAATACAGATATAGCCTTAAGATAGCTCATTTTGTTGCTAACCCTTTTATTAAATTTGGGTATAGTTAAGTTCTTATTTCTAGTAATGCTATTAGAGTTAATATATTTAGTTCTAAGATCACAGTAGTGTAGTAGTAGCGATTCATATGCGAATAATTTAGCTCTATTCATAGGATTTTTTTGAACAAACTTATTTTTATTTACAATCTTTAATATCCTAAACTGCAAATTTTGAAGTAGGTAACTAGTAGATTTATATGCACCTCTCCAAGCAATAATTCCGTAAGAGAATATGCTATGAAAAAGCCTGGTATGTATCCTTTGTCCAGGAAGTTACAGAGAAACTCCTGGCTATCCTTTTCTGTATCAAGTAAATTGATATTAAAATCCCCCACTTGTAGATGATTTTTAACATTTCTTTTTTTGTTTAAGAAATTATTAAGAGCTAAGATAAATTCACTCTTAGGAATTCCATGAGAGCTATAAACAGGATATATCAATTCCTTTATTATTACTTAACCTAATATGAACGTTGATCAACTTTGCCCTACCACACTCAATAATTTTGGTCTCATGGACAATATTGCTATCAACAAAGACTATAACTCCATCATTTTGATTAAGATGGCTATCATTGTAGTAACTTTTGTATCCATCTAACTCAAACATCTTGTAATTAATTTGAACAAAAGTTTCTGTACATATTAAAATCGATGGTTTAATAGTTAAGCTATTAAATAAAATTTTCAGTTTATCAAAGTTAGCTAACATACTACGAATATTTACGTGCATTATGAAATCTGATTTGTTGTTCAGCGCTTTGTTAAGACTAGATGTCGTTTCGAAAACTCTTTCCATGATAATAGAATCGTTGTTTATTTTATCCAAAATTTCAAAATCCATAATTCAATTAATTTAAATTTGAGACCAGTTACTGGAGAGAGATAAAACTTTACCTAGTCTTAACAGATTTTGCAGTCGTTTTAGTCTTGGATGAATTTTGTTGGTTACGAGTCGGTAGTTGATTCCTAGGTTTTTTTCGATTTTGTTCAGCATGGTGATGTTGATTCCTTATAGGCTGTTTGTCAATAACTTGTTGAATGCGTAGGTTTGCTTCAGTGGATTGATCATGGTCACTGTGTAGATCACTTGCGTTCGAGATATTATCAAGTTGATTATTTATCTCCATATGGTAATTTATCGGTATTGGTTTAACTGTCGGTAACTTAGGTTGCACCGGATAATCAGTTGTCTCAATGTATTTCTTAATTTTGTTTTTTAATATAATACACATATTATAATCCGTAGCATCATGATTGGTATTGTAATTGGTTTCAAACTTGGAGTTGCTGAAACTACAATTAGGACAGGCAAGCGTGGTACTGGTGCAGCTAATTGTTTTATGCTTCTGTGAACATCTGAGACAAGTAGATTGATTAGTACATTTAACAGTACTATGTCCAAATCTCCCACATTTCAGACATGGCTTGATGTTTATTAGGTCGAATACTCTGCAAGATTGCCATCCGACAAAGATTTTGTTTTTACTTTCTCTGATATATTTTTATACTTCAGAGGTAACTTCAGCTAGTACACTAGTGAGGTTAGTTTTGCTATTCGTATACATGTGTAAAACATTTACTTTAGAGTCAAAATCAGGAAAGTTTCTGATATTGATGTCTTCTTCGATGCTTTTGATGTCCAGATTTGCACAGTTTTCGATTCCAACAATTTTGATTTTTGGGTTGTTTAATTGTTCAAGTTTTATTTCACATAAGTCACTTAACTTGGTTTTCAGCAGTTTTTCAGTCTTGTTTACACTTTCAACATTGATACACTTCACCATTATCTCGTTACGTTTTTTTAGACAGTAGACATCATTCGTTTGAATGCTTTTTTCTTTGTTTAAACACTTGGTAATGCAATCTTTGATTTCCATTTTTGTACAATCACTGTTAGGTTTAATGATAATTTTAGGGATGCGTTTAGGTTGCGGCTTGGTGCTACTTGCAATCTCAGCATAGGTTTTAAAGTTAGTTTGTCGATTTGACTGTTTAAAAATATCCTGGTTTAGAGAATCTCGCAACATAGCATTCTTTTCTTCCAATTCGCTGTTCAGTTGCCTTAAAAGCTCATTTTCTTTATTACGATGTTCACATTCGCCTTCAAAATCTCTAATTGAAGCATTTAGTTCATGAGACTTATTTGATAGTTCAGCTAGTATATCCCTCTTTATTTCTTCAGATTGTTTCAGTTTAATGGTAGCAATCAAAAATCTGGCCGAATCGCTTAGTAGACTTTCATCAACTTTTGAGGTTAACTTGGGATGATCTTGACAAATCACCAATCTATCACTTATAAATACCAAGTTTTTTTGTCGAGCACAACTCTGATGGAAAGCACCGTCACAAACTATACAGATCACCGTGGTAGCTTCACAATTACTGTGGCACTTCAAAAAACTTTTCGTGCCTTTGTCGGGAGGTCCTTTCCCTCCCGCCATGTTTATACGACGACTCCCGCCATGTTTATACGATATATTTAATAATATAATAAATATCTCATTTTTCTAACAGTATCTTGTGATCTACAGTGTCAAATGCTTTAGCTTGCTCACAAAAAGTAGTAATAATAGGCTTGCTTTTATCTATACTATTATAAAAAATGTTTGATACATAATTTAACGCGTCTGTAGTATCTCTATTTTTAACAAAACCAAATTGATTGTCTGATATAATTTTGCATTACGTCAAAAACATATACAATCTACAGTATATAATTTTCTCGAAAATTTTTGCTAGGTTTGATATAAGGGAAATTGGTCTGTAATTCGACAAACATGGCCTATTTTTAGCCTTAAATATAGGGACTATATCAGCACGTTTTAGTGCGTTTGGCCACGTTGATTGTTGGATACACATATTAAAAATGTGTTCCAACGGTATCGCTATCTCACTTGAAATTACTATGATTGTTTTTACACTGATATTATCAACACCGCTAGTTTTTTTCTTTATGTAATCTATAGTTTTTAGTATTTCCAAAATGTGTGATTCAAAAATGGGTGCTTGTTTTATTCAAGATTTTTTCATAGTTTGTATATTCATGCTTCAGAGTTATATTTGTAGGATTTTTTTTCCATATATTATATAGATTTTCTTTATTTTTACACGATACTAATATTGCTTTAGTTATCAATTTTTTTCTAAGTAATTGCTTATTATTAGTTTTTTTTTTGTTACAAGTGGCTTTTCCAACACAGCTATGTATCATTTTTATTAGTTCATCTAAAGCTAGATTTGGGTCCTGCAAATGCAAACATTAATTCCGTTATATTTTCTATGCATATTCCTTTATCTTCCTATAATTAACATAATTTTCTATCTTTTCTTGAGCATTCTGCACTTTAAGCTGATCGATACTTATTACAAGCTGATAGTGATTATTAAATGGAGTACATAGTTTAAAAGATTCAATATTAAAATCTCTAGTCTTTGCAAAACAATTATCGATACAAGAACCCGATTCGTTATCTATCTTGTTACACATCTATTGTACGGAATAAATTCCTGTTCAAAGAAATTATTTAAGAATTCCTGACTTATTGATATTGCACCTATATAATTATTTTGTACATTATTTTCTATTATATCTATATTGAAATCTCCGATTATACAGTGGTTTTTAGTTTTAATGTGTTGATAGAATTTTTTTTACACTATTTAGAAATTCTGATTAGAAAACATCATGACACATGTATATAGCCGAAACCGTTAATGATTCACCTGATTGATGCTTAAGATCCGAGCTAACCACACTTAATCTAACAATTCTACTTTAGTTTTTTCATAAATATTGTTTTTAATATACATATACAAGGACACTATCTGCCCTATTAATTTTACTCTCATTGTAGCACAATTTATACCCATGCAATTGATAGAAATAAGAGTGCTTTTTATATTCACACACAAAATTAAATTCTTATTCTTCACGATCTTTCTGTTGAGTTCTCTGATGTTTTGTACTTCACACTCTGCCTTGCTTACTTCTTCAATGTTAATATCCTGATCCATAATTAATTTTTGTTTCTTCCTTTATTTGATATTGTAACGAGTTATTAAGATACGCTCTCGATAGTAGTATAGATGCCAAGTATAACAGTATACTTGGCATCGGGATACTATCACATTATTATTAAACAGACGTTAAATACAAAACCAATAGTAATCGACAAATTCAATAATTAATTAAATAGATAAGAACAAGGAACGACAACGTAAGGCAAAGTAAGAATAAAAACAAAATTAAATTCGAATGTTGACAAGTAAAATCAGTTAAGAAATCAATAATAATAGTAGACTCAGGTAAGACAATAATGATAAATTAGAACAAAAACATAATAATGTAAAGAAACACCGATATACACGCACATCTTACGACTCTACGGCAAGAGACCAAGCGAAGCACACCAATATGCACGCACACATTACGATTCTACGGCAGGAGACTAAGCAGAACACACCGATACTAAAACCGAGCCGCTACAAAATATAACGAAAACAGCACAGCACAAGTAGAGAGAAAAATAAGAAGCTTACTCTACATCATGGACCGCGCATACCCGAAAGCGATGCACGTGCAATGAAGAGGAAACCCACAGAGAGCGCAGCGCTATCGGAGAGTGACACATAAGTCACGCGCTCTGGAAGCTCGAGGAGCCGCCAAAGAGGACACCGCGCGAGTCAGTTCAAAATGCATAGAAGAAGCTTCTATGAGCCTGCAGATAAGGAAGGTAAATCAGAGGCGAGTTTGACAGGAGAAGAGCACAAGGGGACTCGATGTACTAGAGGAGAGGATTTTAACTCTGGTTTTCTGATTGGCCCTCCCTGCAATGTCACATGCATTAAACGCTCCAAATAAGGCAAGAAGCTGCATCTAGGCCTCCTAATTGGCCAAACACCCTCCCCGCCGAGGAGAGGAAACTCGGAGATCGCTTTTTATTATTTAAAACTTAGCAAAATTTCGGCCGCGAAACACTTATAAAATTCTCACTTTACCGAACTAGCATACTTACGTTGTTGTTCGTCATTCTTGACAAACCAAAATAATTAACAAAAGTTGTTTAAAATTGAATAAAATAAGAAAAAAGCGAAATCGCGAGTATATTTTGAACCTGGAAACTCCTTACGAACCAATCCACCCTCGCATTTACTCCGCTTCGGGAGCTGAGCCAAAGCTGCTGAGAGGACGTGCTAGTAGCCGAGCAGTCCAGTAGCAGATAATAAAAAAAAGGTAAGTGACTTTAATTTAATAAGCATGCCTCAATTTCTCTCTCATGATTAGAAATCAAAATACCCTCTCGAATATCACGAATTCGCGATAACGATATCACGATTAGAGTCACGTCCATTCGACGAATTACCCGAAAAGCAGCGGAATTAAAATTTAGGAGTTTAAATTAAATTTGAGCGTGTAACGGGAACTAGTGCAGCTTTGAAAGATTTTCCGGCGGTTACTAGAGGCCGTTCTATTAAATATATCGCGAAGGTAGTCAAGCACCGACGGCGCTGAGCTTCGCGCTCTGAAGCTTTGTTCCTATTTTGATTTTCTATTTTCCCATCATCTATTCAGCCATTGCCGCTAGCATTTCAATGACCGCGGTCTGCGTATCACTGTATGTCTCACACCTATTTTACTGTCGTTTTCTCCACTGCAAACGTTTCGCTACTTTGAAATTTCCTTTGTAATGTTTCCACTATATCAACCTTGGTTGTTAATATATCAAGGCCCTTTATTCCAAAGACCGCTTGCTTTTGCAGAGTTCTTACTTCGGCACTGGCTTGTCGGACCATTTCCAGCACTTGTTAAAGTTCCGCTGTGAAACGGTCTGGTTTATGTTAGCCGTGAACCGCGTGTAAGTTCTGTATCCGAGTAGTTGTTAGAGAAGATATAAGTACACCCGACGAATGTAGTGAATGACCAAGGATCATCCGACACTACGGGTGATGATCAATGGTCTGCGCAATTAAGAGATGCTTCGGGAGGAACCACTATCTCACGTCTACATCTAAGAAAGAGTAAGACGATGAGGTGGGAGGTGGATAAAATCAGGTTAAAAAGACTTTAATTAGAGAAGAGAATTATTTATATATTTGAGCATAATGTACAGAAGATTGCACACTGATATTCTATTTGGAGAGAGAGAGATAATCCCCCGGATAACCTTTCGAGAGCGCTATGCTCGTTGCATACTGAGTATCCGGAAGATTGGTCGGTAGATGAGATCAACAGTTCATCCTATCGGCCTAGTTAATGCACCCGAAAGCGAATGACTCCGTCAGCGCAGCAGAGCTCCTTTAATACCCGGGGCCATCCCTCTCTCCAATGCTTTATACTCGCACGCCATTTACCTGCGCTCAGGTGGATTATTAAATAGTCGACGCTAGCGCCATATGGTCGGTAACTTGCCACTATCGGCAAGTTATCCGTTGCTGCTCTCTTACCTTCCAGGTGGGACCGCCATCTCAGCTGGCTTAAGTTCCACGGTGCGCTGAAGTTGGAGTAGAAGATCTATAGCCGCTGTCCTGCGTAGTCGTTGACATTTTTCCCAGTACCTCAAGTTTGGGATCTGCCTTCATCTGCCTCAGGATGTTAGCGTAGGACTTGTCCGCAGTAGCTTTTACGATCAGGGCGTCAGGCCTTGCAGGTCTCGGTCGTGGTAGTCTCTGGCCTTTTTGATTTCTGGCCACCGTGACCCTTTTACAGTATTCTTTATTTTTTATTTTTTATTTTTTATTTTTTTTTTTGATTGCTACCTCCTCCCATGGTTGTTGCATGACTTGAGTGTCAAATGTGATCTGAGGACTTTTCGTGTCAACTACGCTCGGTTTATTGCCATGCAGACTTGGGGTAGTCTTCGTCTTCTTCCTCTCCTTTCACAATTGACCAGTTCATCAATTTTGTTGCCCAGACGTAGCCGTGTGCTTCTGCGTTCTAAGCAGGTACTTCTTTCTTCGTTGCAGAGACTAAGTGAAAATCCTCTGTATTCAGCTTGTGAGCCCCCCCCCCCCCCCCTCCAAAGTCCATGGAGCCAGCATCGGCCACCGGAGCTTTTACCCGATCAGAACCGGCAGCAGGACATGACTCTGTCACCTTACCCGCTTACAGTAGTGTTATTCTAAACTCACTAACTATATTTGGTTTATTTTCAGGGTTTCTTCACCTAGCCTGTTTAGTCCCTCAAGCATACTTTATTCTTGCCCTACCCTCCGACACGTTGAGGGGACCTCTACGTACCGATGAGCATTTTCCTATCAGCCACCCAGGAGACTCGCCACAAACGGGGTATCGGTATCCGCGCGTGTGTGTGTATTTTTTTTTATGTGGCGTAGGCAGAGCAAGCTCTGCACAAGTGGCCCTCCGACACCGGGTCCGCACATGTACTATCGTTGAACAATACTCCCGTGGGACCCGTTAACTAGCCTTTTTTGGCTTCTCCTTTGAAGTTTGATTTCCATACATCCCTCATCCACCAAGGTGATTAGGGGTACAGGATCAAACTTGTCTTCTTAATTCTGCATCGCCCTGCCGTCTTCCTTATTCTGCATCGTCCAGCCGTCTGCTTCTTGCAGCATCGACCGGCCATCCTCTGGACAGACTCAACCCCGACACCTACGTTTCTCTGCATCGGGTGATGAAGTCTAGGCTCAACTTAGTTACCTACGTTTCTCATTGTCAGCATCGGTCTGAGGAACGTTTCGTATCTACTACCTAGTGGCTTTCATCGAGCAACAGTTTCACTCAGTTGTTTCGCCTTGTCCTTCCCTTCTATTCTCTTCGTCATTTCTAACCTTCTTGAGAATGATTCTTACGTAGTTATTTACTACGCACCAACCATCCTTCGACGCTGAGTATCTGTTTACCCTGGCGAGTAAAATCACATGATTTATCACAGATCAATCACGTGATCAGTCACTTGATTTCTCACATGATTTTTCGCGTGATTTTTCACGTGATTATTTGGCGTGATATCTCACGTGAGAAGTCACATTAAAAATCACGTCAGAAATCACTCATAAAATTGAATTATTTATTTTGATTAAAATAAATTATTTTATTTTTACTAAACAATTATGTAAAATAGATTTGTTAATAATCCAAATAAATTGACCGCAAAAAAATTTAAAAAAAACGTTGCCCTAACCGAGGATCGAACCCCGGTCCTCAACTTCCCAATCCGTTATCTTACTGTCTGAGCTATTTGTGCTGTTGTAAGTATTGAAATTCTATACTGTTTTTACCTAAAAATATGTTTGATTTATGATTTTGTACAATTTACACGTATACTCCAAGATAAAAATTGAAAAGATTTCAAATATTTTCGAAGTTAAGATTGATATTTATAATTTAAATTTGATATTACCATTATATTATTTAGCATAGAAGAATTATTCTAATTTATACAGATGAAAACGCAAAATAAACTTATGTTTAATTGTAAAATTAGATTTTTTCATTTTATTAATGAAATTATTTTCCTTATTTTATCAATTAGCAGCAGATAGTCTATACACGTAAACGATCGATTACTGAGATTCATACATAATCATGATCTTCGAGTCATCATTAGGACAAATAAAAATAGCTCAGGCAGTAAGATAATGGATTGTCAAGTTAAGGATCGGGGTTCAATCTTCGGTTAGGGCGTTTTATTTTTAATTTTTTTATTGCGGTCAATTTTTTGGATTATCATCAAATCTATTTTTCATAATTGTTTAGTAAAAACAAAATATTTTTATTTTAATTAAAACAAATTCTATTTTATGAGTAATTTCTGACGTGATTTTTAACGTGATTTCTCACGTGAGAAATCACGTGATAAGTCGTGTGAGAATTCAAGTGACTGATCACGTGACTGATCGTGTGATAAATCACGTGATTTTTCCCGCCAGGGTAGCATTCTTCATTTCTTTATTTAGGGCGTCTACTATTTCTTTACCATGACCAGTCTTGTAGTATTTCTTCCAAACCCTCTGTTCTCGTCTTCTGGTTCGATGACACTCTTTGCGGGCCGCGTCAATTTCTTTATCCCACCAGTACACTGAAGGTCGTCTATTGTTGGAAGCCATCCTTGGCATTGTTGCGTCGCAGGCTCAGGTAATATTTCCCATTATCTGCTCGACTTTATCATTCGCAGATCCAGACTGCTGTATTTCTTCTAGAGCCAGCAGGATGTTTCCTTATCATAATCCTTTGTTTTCCAAGCGACTCTTTTTATCATTGCCCTCCCGTTGGATCTCAGTTTTGATATTTTTATCATGTGTATGTGTGTGTGTGTGTTATTATTGCATGTTCTAATCATTTTTACCAATTTTTCAAAAAGCAAGCAAAAATGGATATTTTTCTGCTTTTTTCAAGCCTGTCCAAAAAGATCTCTTTAGGGCCGCTTTTTAGGCCTAAAAAAGGCGGAAATCGTGCATGTGTTACAAAAATTAATTTTTAGCTGTTAAGCAAATTTTATAAAGTGAAACCACCTACAACAAAATTCGATACAAATGCCTGAAAAGCACACCCCCTTAACCGCATTTCCTTATCGATTCATGTTCTCAAATTAACTACATTTACTGAATTTTATCTGATCATGAATTATATTTTCAGGTTCAAGATGAGTAAAACTTATAAAAATTATGATGGAAAGATAGCTGGGTTGTATGACTTAGAAGAAACATTGGGAAAAGGTCATTTTGCTGTAGTAAAACTAGCTCGACATGTATTTACAGGAGAAAAAGTTGCTGTCAAAGTCATCGACAAAAGTAAACTTGATGACTTATCAAGAGCTCATCTTTTTCAAGAGGTTTGTTCGCTTTAAATTTATTCTGAATATCAATAGTTTTATGTTGTTAAGATTATAACAAACATATCTAAATTGGATTTAACTATAATAACTGCTACTAATTCCTTGGCACGTAGCTTCCTCCAACTAAATTTATAGTTCAAATAGATAAAATATTTTTAAAATATTCAGTATATTTATGTTTTTTAAAAATATTTTTAATCTTAATTATTTTACTGATGAAGGAGAAATTTTCTTAGCAAAAGACTATGGTAATCAGAGAGATTTGATAAAAATCTTGGAAATATGAGAAGGGTAACACTTACAGGGGTGAGGCGACTTAATCACTTGTCACGAGCAGCGAGACGAGTCAACAATAAGAGTCCGTACAGCAGTACTACTATGCATAGCATGCGCTTGCATCGTAGACCTTAGCTCAGTGGTTAGAGGTACCGCTTGTTAATTTTGGGGTCCGTGGTTCAAGCCCGCATCTACTCTTTTTCGCTTTCCGACTCGTCTCCTCTCCATCCCTTACACACTACTTAATGGTTTCTAGACTTTAAACAAATAAACTTTTTCATAATATTTTAATTAAATACTTATTTCCGGTAATAAAGTTACATACAGAAAATCTACTAGTGATTTATTAAGTGATTTATCGATTAATGAATTTTGCCAAATCATCACTTGATAAATCATTTGATAAATCACCTAACAAATCAGTTGTTTAATCACGTGATTGAACAAATAATTAATTGAATAATTTTTTGCGCCAAGGTGCTCAAATATACAGTATATCAATGCTTTTTTAAAATATCTTCGATCATAATTATTTTACTGATGAAGGAGAAATTTTCCTAGCAAAAATCACGCCAGCTTGCTGATAGAGGGGCGCTGTTCCCATCCACCATCCAACACAATATCAAATCATAATCTAAACCTTAATATTTTAAATACCTTCTCACCACATAATACTCATAACCTCATAAAATTATAAACTTTCTCAAAACATTCTGAACATTACTTAGCGAGTTATAACGTTTAACAAAAATAGTAATTTTTAGTTATGCAGGGGGGGGGGGTATACAGGGTGGCTTCGGGCAGCATACTCTCTGCTATCTGCAGAAGGCTGCTTAAGGTCAGCACCAAGGGAGAGAACATTCTCGAACGCGCGACAGCACTTGATGTAGCTAGCCGAGCGCGGATCAAGTTACATTTATTAGCTAGCCACGCACTTTCATACGGCGAAAGCGTGTTATCCTATCTCTTACACATTGCATCGTACCGTTTTGATGCAATCGTACCGCCGCCACATTACATTATAGCTTGCAGGATCTTTCGCTGCGGCTTCTAATGAGCATTAACTGTTGTACAGGGTGGCTTCGGACAGCATAGCATCCCTGCTGTGTCGACTGCTTAAGGACAGCATCTCTACCCCTCTATCACTGCCATGCGTGCGACTTGTTGGCTGCGGGGACGTCAGTGGATGGCGAGCAGCTTATTGCGCAACATATTGCGTATTTGCTTAATGTGAACCCTTTCAAGAATTTATTTAACAACGATAACAATATCCTCTCTGAGCTTTGGATTGCGTCTTGCTATTGTTCGCAGACTGTTCGGGTTATGTAAAAGCGGGAGGGTGAATTTTGAATTTCGCGCCGTAGCGCGGCGAGCGCTGCAGCGAGAGCCGTCGAGCGCATGTGTGCGCTGATGTGGGCCTCTCCCGTTTGCGCGGGCTCTGGCGCGCGGGAGCACGTGCAGTTCAGTTCTGAGAGCTCCTCTCGAGTAATCAATTGACATTTTGCGCTTTTGTACTTACAATTGCAAAAGCCTCTTTGTAAATTGCGTGCGAATAGAGTCGTCATCATCGTCCTTTTGAGGACGATCGACACTCTTTATTGTATCACCGTGCGTTGCGTAGTGTGTGTGCATTTTGCGAGTGGTGTGCGGATTGTGTGAATTCTTCGAGTGTTGGGATTTCGGCCACGTGTGAGCTTCCTCGCCGTGTCGATCTCCACTCGGCGATTGCTACCTACACGGCAGGGCTGAAAAGGCCTGCCCGTGGTCCAGGATTGGTTCCCTCGAGACGTTGAGGCGCCCTGCGACTGAGGAAGGTGCATCCCACCAACGTGCAGCCAGGGCTTTACGTCGCGCCGTCCACGTCTCGTTCTGCGAATAAGGTAGGAGAGCTCTCTAGCGTGCGAAAGGTACCTCGCGGCGATAGAATTAAGCTACTTGCGTTTCTTTCTCTGTTGTTGTCTATAGTAGAGTTTCTCTTTTTTGTATAAGCGTACATTGTAATTGCGTTTCTTTCTTTTTGTTTAGTCTATCCTAGAGCCACT
Organism: Nasonia oneida; assembly: GCA_037356405.1. NCBI lineage: Eukaryota > Metazoa > Arthropoda > Insecta > Hymenoptera > Pteromalidae > Nasonia > Nasonia oneida. The sequence continues at coordinate 209,380 of JAZHPH010000180.1, forward strand.
TTTCTTTGTATAATTTCCTTATTTCTAAAATAAAGCTATAGGCTTGTCCCGGCTTTTCTCTCTACTCCGTGAGAGTTTTTACGCCGCGGCAGGTCGTCTTTTTTCTCCCGCGAAATTCATTGTGTTTTGCGTTTATTCATCCAAACTTCCCTCACTCATTCCACCATTTTAATTATATATATATATATATATATATATATATATATATATATGTGTGTATATATAATGTTACATGTTCTTTGCTAATATCAGACTGCAACCCATATGAATCATGCGTGAGATGCATGTATACTGTAAGAACACTAGCTGCATATTTACATAAGCTTTCCTGGAACTTGTTTACAAAGTATATAATTCTTTGTTCGGTGATCATGCGTGCATTGATTTTTTATGAATTAGTTTGATGTCTCGCAGCGGCAACTATTAAACAATTTTCAGTAACACGCTTGTTTTTCTATGATTTTTACAGTTTATAATATAATGTTACTGTGAAAAATAACTTTGCAGCTTTCACAATCAATACATTAAATTGCAATTAAAAAATACGTGCTTCGAGTCAAGAATAAAGGGTATTTGCGCATGTTTTCGCAACCCTTATAAAAGGAAAGCGACTTCGTTGTTTTGCATTCTAGTAGTGCCTTTCTGAGAGTAATCATCGTATCTGCGTACGATTGCAAGAAGCCTGTAAATATTATCCAGAAGACTACTGGCTGTAGCTGTATGTAGCTTATAGCTGAAAATTCTAGAGATATACCTGCAAATGTAGATAAAAGGCTTAAGCTTGATAATACAAATTCAAGACATTTGAGTCTATTGCTTCAAAGTGCTGCAAATGCTCTCGAAAAACAGAAGTTCCTGTTAACAATCGCGTTTCTCAAGGGCTTTGAAGTCACATCTAAGTGTTTACACGAAATCACGAACTTAAAACAGCATAATAAAGCAACATGCAACATTTATAAAAGACTCAAGTTTTATTTTAAAGCCGAATCAAGACTGCCCTTAAGAAAGAAACTGCTGTGAAAGTGTACGCTGCATTGGCAGCTGATTCTTGTGTTATCGTAGCTACAGGGGACCTAATCCTGCAAAATGGCTTGATGGCAAGCTTTCACAACTTGTTTAAAACATTGAAACAGTGTTTTGGTGTCCGATACATATTGAGCCATTGACTTGGGAGCAAGAGCAGTTTTTCCAGCGAGCCACAGCTTGTCACATTTGTAAGAAACTTATATATTTATTTAGAGGTAATTTTTTTCACCTAATAAGTGTTATAGAATCCTGATTGCAACTATTATATACTTAAATATGCTTCAGATATCGAGGAGCAGCCTCTGAGAAGCGTAACTTAAACTAATAAGACTCTCGCTCTGTTCCAATGATCTTCCACAATCTAAGTGGATATGACTCACACTTTTAAATGAGAGATATTGGCCAATGTATACCTGGTACCAGTCGACCTATTACGTATAAGAAAAAAGAAATTTATATTATTTACGAATACATACATTGATGTTAGCGATGTTAATTTCAAATTTATCGACTTTTCACGATTTATGGCATCATCTCTAGACAAATCGTCTTCTTAACTTGAAGATTTAAGTATATTCAAGCAAGAGTTTAGCAAGGATAAACAGTTAAATGAAGAGAAATATCAATTGCTAAGGAGAAAAGGCGTTTTCCCTTATGATTTTTCAAATTTATTGGAAAAACTCAGTATTTATGAGCTACCGCCAAAAGATGTATTCTACAATATATTAAATAATTGTCACATTTCAGATGAAGATTATAAACACGCTCAAAACATTGAGAATAAATGCAATATCTCTAACTTGGGTCAGTATTCGAACCTTTATTTGAAAACAGATGTATTGCTGCTAGCTGAAGTTTTTGAAAATATTCGCATCAGTTTTCTGAATGCATATAATTTGGATCCAGCGCACTATTATACACCACCAGGCCTTACTTGAGATGCAATGTTGAAACATACCTGAACTGAATTAGAACTACTCACAGACATTGCCAAAGTGATGTTCATTGAGCGTGGAATAAGAGGATGGATAAGTCAATGTTGTAACCGTTATCTTCGAGCAAAAAATCTTTACATGGACACCGACTATGACAATGATAAAGATACCAAATTTCAGAAATCCAAACAAACCTTGAATATAGAGTAAACATTAATTCGTAGCTTCCTGCGAAGACTAGCACAGTTCAAATTTTCCAACGAAAACTAGCACATCTCACGATTTGCCGCGAAGAGTAGCACAGTTAAAAAATGCCGCCAAGAGTAGCATAACTTACGTATTTTCCGCAAAGACTAGCACAACTCGCGACTCTATATTACTTAAAATGTGAATATTTTACGTTTTTATTGTGTTATTGGGTTGGTAAAGTTTATGAAAACCTTGAACAAAGGCAGACAAACTTCAAAGATTTACAAAGTTTCGAAAATTTCTAAAAAAAGTGAACAATTTAAAAAAATGTTTGTAAAAAACTATTGTATTTGGGAAAACAATTTTAAATTCGGTAAAAAGTTTTGAATTGTGAATATTTAAAAATATTTATTTAGAAGATGAGCAAGAAGTTTACTTAGACAAAGGAAAGGAATCAGAAATACTAAAAAAATATTGAAACAACGTTTACAGAATATTTTAAATTAAATCGAATAGATACCGAAGCACGAAATTATTTGTATTCCGAAATACCAATACATTATGTATTTGATAATAAGTTTAAAGCATGGCATAGAAGAAAAAAAATCCAAAAAGCTATATTAAGCAGGATGTATTTAGAAAATTCAAAAGAACATTAATAGTACATTACGCAACTAGTGCGCGAAACAGGTGATTCACGCACGAGCGAGTCAACAAAAAAGACAAGTGCGTCGATCCCCTGTTCTGCGCACGTGTTGCATATACTATTTATCAACGCATCGTGAGCGAAACACGATTTTTTTTTATGGTTTGTAACAGAGCGAAGCGAGACGAGTCAATTTGTCACCCTCGCTACGCTTGGGTGACAATCAGACGAGTGAATGCAAAAAAGTAAGTAAAAAGGTAATGGAAAAAAGTAATGCAAAAGGAGTAGAAATCAGCTCTATGAATTCTCTTTCATCCGTAATCCAAGAAGCAGAAGGCTGTTGTGACCAATTTTCAGCATCCGAAACAAAAGGAGGGGAAAAAAGTTCTGAATAATCGTGGCCTTTTTGTGGGAAGCACATAAAGGCCTAGTTAGAATAAATTGATCTTATTTCGGAATTTTTGGAAAGGAATGAGTGGTTCTATTAATTGCACTACACCAAATTATGATTACGCTACACTGAATACACTTAAATTAAGATGAACAGAACGAATTAATATTTAATACGAAATATGAAAACGAACAAAGCCCGGCGTGACGTCGCGAAGAACAATGGCGCAACGCACATGACAAACACGTGATTCGCCGGTTAGATACAACGAAATTACAATGCGAAGCACACACATACATAATTTCGAGGCGAATAAATGCGATTTGAATGTAGGCAAGAATGCCTGGCAGTCTCTAGGAGATAGAACGATTCGATATGAGCAAGTATGCTTGGCAGTTTCTAGGAGACAGAATGATTCGATGAGCAAGTATGCTCGGCAGTCTCTAGGAGACAGAGTCGCGAGGGAGCTCCGCACGCTTCGAATGATAGTCGGTGACTGACGGACAAGCCGCGCGAAAGAGCGGGAGAGTTCCGCTCAAGATGGCGGAGGCAGCAACGCGCGGTGCTGCCACCGCGCTAGACTCAGTAGGCACATACATACACACACACACACTCGTTCGGTGCGCGCAGGCGCAAAACGTAATATGTACACGTTCAATGCTGAATTAGCATTGGACAAAATGTTGCGACGCAACAAGTTCTTCGAACTCGCTTTCATCAATTGTTGAAGAAATATTTGCTTCTTGTGACCATTTTTCTGCATCAGTCAAGAGAGAAGTAGATTTGCTTTTAAGTGAATCAATTTATGCGTCATTTTTGGATTTTGTAGATTCTTGACGAGGTTTCTTACTGATGATGAAGGAGTATTCAAAGATGATGTTAAAGTAGAAGGTGAAGTAGAATTGGTGACCGATTTCGAAGTAGATGGTATTGCAATTGAAATATAATTCGTTATCTGTTCACTGATTTTTCTTTTGTGGGCTACAGTTACTTCGATATAACCTTCAGCTACTGTCGTTGATATTTAACCTCCAAGTTTTGTTTACAGCGGTTATATCTGCCCCGGCTTCAACCAATAATGTTGCAGATGTGCGACTAAAACTGTGGCCAGTATAACGCTCTGGCTCGGGTAGTAAAAATGAGGCAATTACCTTTGGCATAGCAACGATTTTGTTAATCCCGACTGGTTAATTGGTGCATTTTCCAGCTCGGTAATTTAAAAATAAACGTTCAGTTTTACATTTCTTAGGACGGAGCTTTAGATAACGTTTACAAATTTCGTAAAAATCTCCAACAACACTAAATGAACGTTCAACTCCAGGCTTCGTTTTCGGTATATTAATGAGCAAAAGTTTCCTGACCAGGTCCTTGATATCGTTCAGGGTTATGTTTGTGAGCTCTTCTCTCCTATATGCACCTGATATGCTGATTACTAAAACAACCTACAAATACAAAATCATATTTAAAACATCGAATGAATGACCAAACAAAATTTCTTTTTATAAAATAAACAACTAAAACTTACTTTGTTTAATAAATAAACTTCATCTGTGGCCTCACTGCAAAATTTCGATACCTCAGATGGACTAAATACTTTAGATTTTTTCCTTTTGTGGTTAGCACTTTTCCTCATCCAAAAAGCTTTGACATTTTTATATGTACCGATGTCAACGTTATCGTAAGTACTTGTACTGGCTTTCAGCATGGAGTAACGAGCCCACAATATTGATGGAGCCAAGTGTTTCGATATCTCATCTAATTAAACTAAAATGATTTCTTCTTTCAAAGAAATTGTTTTCTTTTCCTTTAATCTTTTTTTAAATTCTTTGTATGCTCCGATGTACTGACATTTTGATTTTTGAGGCAATAGATTGAGACTTATATTATTTGCTTTTTCAATAAAATCTATTGGCACTGAATCGTCACAAGCTTCCTTCGAATCACTTTCTGAACTCATTTTTTTTAAATTTCATTCTTATCGATACTTTAGCGAGAATTTTCTTTTAAGATAACCCTGGATGTGTAAACATCGACAATTTGATTCCAAGTCCGACAAACAATTGAAAATCTTGTTAAAGAAACGAAGGCAAGATGGCGTACATGTTTCGCACACGGTTAAAAAATTTCGTGTTTCGCACACGGAAAACAAGCATGAGAAATCGCGCATGGAGTGTTAAATAGATATTTCATAAGATTATTACTTCTATGTGTCTAAGGAGCAACTTCATTTCGAGATTCACGTACTATTGATGGTAGAAAATATCCTTCCTTTTATGAGGCTGCTGTAGTCGTATTGAAGTTATTGAAAATTCAGTTAAATGCAGTTACTCCGGTGGAAATGAAAAATGGCTAAAACTGTTCCAAAAGTATACCAAACTGTGCCGAAGATGTGCCAAGCCATATACATTTCGGACATTTGGTACATTTGTGGTGAATTGTGGCATAGTTTAGGCACATTTTTGGCACAGCTCGGCACAGACTGGGATTGAAATATATATGCATTAGTATCCCTATTGAACAATCTCACGTGAGATCTCAGGTGAAATTGGACTTTGTTTTGATTTGAAATAAATTTTTTTAAAAAGCCACTAATTGACTAAAAATGAGATCACCTGAGATCTCACCTGAAATTTTGAATAGGGATATTGTGTACCAAGGACGTAAAGTGGGCTTTTTTAGGCCGAGTATGGAGTTTGCAGTATGAGTCAAGGCGAGTTAGCCCGAGCCTTCGACTCGGGTTAATTTTGTACTGCAACCACGCGAGGCCAAAAAGCCCACTTAGTCCTTGGTGCACACCATATTTTTTGTAACGTATGTACTAATTTCCACGATTACACACACGCACACACACATATGTACTTAATCATATACGCACACACACATATACGTATATTTGATGTGAACTTGTTATAACCCACCCGCAGGCTCTCTTGCACAAGCCCCTGGATACCCGCAACCCGCCTGACAGCGCTGCATGTGCCGCAGCGCGCTCACCGCACCACTAGTACCGTGCGCGGCCGCTAGGCGGCTGTTGTACTCCCCAAAGCGGAGTGGCGTTTTTGACTTAAAGAAAATACTTCGTGTCATTTCTTTACCCCTTCCCCAATCAGCACTTCCTAGAGCTAATCAGCATATGTCGAAGACACGAAGACTCCACGAAGTTTTTCCCCTCTCCCACTCTTGCAAACTGGGTGGTGTAGCCTTCACTGAGTTGGGCGGCCCTCCCTTGTCCAGACTCGATCCAAGAGAGACCTGGAGAGGTCTGAGCAGTGTTCGCTCTCTAGGCAACGAAGAAGCCAAGGATGACAAGCTTCGGCAGCCCTCTCTGCCTGCCTGCCTGCCTTCCGTCTCGCCACCTGCTCTGCCTGCCTGAGATCAAGCTCTTCTTCACTCTGCTCTCCAAAGGGCGATCTCTGCATCACCAGCGGCTGTATGGCGCAACGAACCAGCACACGCGCCTCTCTCTGCTTAGCCTTTTCAGGCCACCCAACAAGCCCGCTTACATCAAACTATTGGCCATTTTTTCAAAAATATTTAAGCGGCCGTTTTTTATTTATTTTGTTTGCCTACCGGTTTAAAAAGAAGTTACTTTAGTTCCGCTTAATAGGTCAGAAAAACGCGAAAATCGTGCTTGTGTTAAATAGATGGTGTGGAATTTTAGAAAATTTTACATAGTTTCGTTGCTAGAGAATCAAACGTATACGAAGTGAGAAATGTACTAGTCTTCGCAGTGAGACTGCAAATGAACTTTATAGTCTTCGACGTAATAGTTCAAAAAAAATATATATATATATATATATATATATATATATATATATATATATATACTACAGTCTTTGCGACAAAACTGAAATTAATTAGTCTTCGACGCGTACTAAATTCAAATGTGTCTTCATTGAGTGCAAAGTAGTAATCTACGAGGATAAATTTAATTCTGACTTTTTTGATGAATTTTTATAATCATTTGATTTAGTCATTTTGACGCGTAAATCGCCGCCATTTTCTTATTTTTCCAACTTAATCGCAACTTTGACAGGAATGTAAAAAATCTTAGGTGAAGTAATCATTGATCAACTAGTATATTTAGGATAGGCAAAGCATAATGCGAATAAAGAAAATATAATAAGAATAATAGCATCGTATGATATTTTATGACACAACGTGCGTAAACCGAGATTTAGCGAGTGCAGTTTTGCACGAGCGTGCGGTAAATCGAGGTTTACGCCACAGCGTGTCATGAAGTAATAATGTTTACCTGCAAACGTTTCACGCACATTAAAAAAGTCACGTTGTCTAGTTGACGCCAGGGCAGTTGGGTGAACCCTGAGATTTCGGTAACCTCGGTATACCTCCCACGAAAGGAAGGGGGAAGGATCAGTAATGTTCCGAGCTGTAACTAGTCAAGTGATTGAAGGACCATCCGGTTGGCGAAGATCGAAACTAGTATACCCAGGCCCTTGTAAGCTAGTCGGGCTCTAACTAGCTGCTTGGGACTCTAGCCCTGGGAACGCTCCGGCGTAATGTATGGTTGGCCAATGCCAGAACGAGTGGGACGTTTAGAACGTGGTAGCTTGCTTAGTACGCTCGGCGGAAACGCTTGTGAACTCTCTACTGGGGAGGATAAAATCAGTACCACGGGGTCGGGGAGCCGCAGGGTAGTAAATCCTGTCCCGACAGGGTAAAGGACTCGTGGTGGCGGTGGTTGCCCGTATGCTGGGCAGAGAGTTTATCTTTCGATGTGTGAGTTGCAGCAGACAACTCGGGTATTGACCTGCAGAGTCATTAGGGATTAGATGGGTCCCGACGCCCATCCGAGCGACAGGATGACTTCCCACTTAATGTCACCAGAAATCGGTAGGCCGTTGAATGTAAACGCGTGCATTCTTTGGTCGCGTTGGCCGAGCGTATCTCGGCCCCGCGCCCCACGGGGGGCCGTGTGGGGAAGCCCAGTGCATAGCCCGCACGTTAAACAATTGGAGTAATGTCTAGTTGACGCAAAAAAGATTGAAGCACCATGAAAAAGCACCGCTATATTAGCGCGTCGAGGGGTCCGAAATTCAGCGGGAAGAACCGAGAAACCCTGATGCCGCTTGCAGCGTGTGTAAATAAGTGCGGCTGATATGTAAGAGGAGATCTGAGCTGTGCGAGCACGCTAATATGCGCATTGAAGAGTGCGTGGTGCGGAGAGAGAACTGCTGCTGCTTTCGTGACGATCGGTCTATCGTGCCGCCGTGGCGGTTGCCGCTCGCCGATTCACTCCCCAGTAAAATGTGTACCCGGCGAGCCTATAGAAGTATTCATTTTAAAATAAATCATTGTCGTTTGGCATAAATTGGCACAGATTGATACGGCTATATTGTGGTATTATTGTGCCACATCGAGTGTCGTATAATGTATTATGTGTCATTATGTGTCAATATTGTGCCAGTCGGTACCAATATCATGTCATTCTGTGACAATATTGTGCCATTTGGTGTTAGTATCATGTCATTCTGTGTCAATATTGTGCTAAACTAATTGTAAGCAAAAAATTGTGCTGTGATTTATGAAAAATAAGCACTGAAGTTTGAGCATGCCATACTGTGCCAAACTGTACCTAACTGTACCTAACTGTACTAAACTGCGCCAAACTGTGCTAAAACCGTAATAAATGTCTGAAATTTATATGGCTTGGCACAGTTTTGGTACAGTATGGCACGGTTTTGACATCATTTTGCACAGTTACGCACAGTTTTACCACAAATTGACACGGCATTTATTTCCACTGGGGTACCTATGGTCCGATTTTATACGTATGACACTGAATAAAAATCATCGAGCATCTGATTGTGACAATAATATAAACAATAGCTATTAGATGTAGGCAAAGGAAAACGTTTAAATTCGTATGAAATAAAAAATGAACTGCTTGAAATCCCTGATGATATAATAAAAGATAGTAATATAGATATCGGAATTTTTTGGAAGATAGTTATATCATTGTAGAAATATTGGGATCCGATTAAATAAAAAAAAACGTAGAAAGTTTTAAAGATAAAGTTTTATTGGCCCGTACAAAAAATGATGTTTTAGATCAAATTCTGGATATTATGGAAGGGCCGACTGTTGAATATCTAAGCATTGATACTGCAGAAGTTGATAATCGAGGAAATCTTAAGGTTATGTTACCAACAGAATTTCTTAATTCAATTACTCCTAATGGACTTTCACTACATAAATTATAGTTAAAAGTCGGTGCCGTTGAAATTCTTGTAAGAAACTTAAATTTAGATGATGGGCTTTGTAATGGAACAAGGTTTTAATAAAAAAACTAATAAAATATTCAATTCAAGCTGAAATTTTAAATGGAAACCATACAAAAAAATTAGTATTAATATCACAAATGACTATATCGCGATATAAATAAGAAACACCGTTTAATATGCCTCGAAAACAATTTCCCATACCTTTAAGTTTTGCTCTGACAATAAATAAATCACAAGGGCAGTCATACAAACAAGTTGGTATTTTTTTACCAACACCAGTTTTTAGCCATGGCCAATTATACGTTGTTTAATCAAGAATTAGGAGTAAAAAGCAATTGAAAATTTTATTACTAAATCATGCAAAAATAGAAGGGGATAAATTAAAAAACACACAAAAATCTATATAAAACACAATGTATACAAACAAATATTACAATAATAAATAGAATAATGAAATTAATAATTTTAAACCAAATATAATAATAATTCTGTAGAATGGCTGTAATACTGAAATAAATGCATGTGCTGTAAATCATGATCGGCAATGTTTTAAAACGGCTGCAGTATTAAAATGAGTGCATTTGCTGAAAATTATAATAGACAATTTTATAAAACGGCTGCTGTATTTTAATAAGTGGATGCGCTGAGACTCTCAAAAGCAAATTTCGTGAAACAATTGTAGCATTTTGAGATAAATGCATGAACTAAAAATCATAATAGAAAATTACATAAAACGGCTGCAGCACTTTAACAAATGGGTAAGCTGAAAATTAATAAAATAAAAGATAAACATATAAAACTTTCGAAAAATACACCGTACCAGCACGTTCTCGTCGTAAAAGCCGGATAACAACATTAAAAAGTTGATTAACGTTGGAAGTATAGAAAATATATTTTTCGATTATTTTTTTAATGTAAGTTGTAGAGGTATCGGACATCACAACCTTTTACGAGACATCATCGACGACGGATTGCAAACATTTGTATACTTAAAAATAGGTAAGTCAAAGTATATAAACTAAATTTATAATCATCTTTACCTTGGTAACGGTAAGGTCGGTAAATCCTAGATATTTTAAACGTTAAGATTGTCTAGAATGTTCTGATATAGTATTTTACTCGAAATATTTTAGTATCAGAAGTAGACTAAACGTTCGGAAGGCTGCACATGTTATACTTATACACCAGAGAGAAATGTATCACTAAAAATTATTATACTTTATCCTAATCGAGAAATAAACTCGATTGATGCAGAAAATTTAGTATGCTTGTGTGAAAATTTAGTATACATTCGTCAAAAATTGCTATACCAGTATAGTAAAACAATTACGCTTTTTGCTCTCCATGTTAACCAAATAAATAATTAGGAATCAAAGGTGAAAGAGTCAGCCCTTGTAGAAATAAAAACTCAGCAATTAGATGTCGACGACGTTTCGTTGGTTTGGTTTCCAACCTCTTCAAGTCAATTTTATCTCTAAATGTCAAACATTATCTTAAATTATAATAAGAGGAAAGGTTCCTCGAGTCACAGTCATTTGCTACATCCTTATATGCACACTTATGGCTGACTCTTTTACCTTCGATTCCTAATTATTTATTTATTCAGTATAGTAAAAATTGCACTTCGCTCTGACTCGATGTGTTCTGTCGATAAAAAATTACCGACAAAGCTTAAAAATTCGTCATAACTCAACCCGACAACAAGAATTCGCCTGATCACATACTGCCGCTAGGAGGTGACTTGTAAACTCGACTCGCAAGTAACGAAAAACTGTTTTGTTAGTATATAAAACACTTTCAGATAGGAAGATTATATATAAATATAAATACGATTAGTCTAGCGATGCGTTGATAGGTCGCAACATATGGAATATTGAGCTTGCAATTTATATAAATTCTGTTATAATGAAATTCTATGCGATGCGACTTTCGTTCTTAAACTGCAAGATTATATGTAACAAATAATTAAATAAATAAAAATTCTCCTACAACACCTAACAAACACAAATAAGAGAAGAAGCACCAACAGACAAAAAAATAAAAAGACCAAAAATATTTAAAGAAAACAAAAATTGAAGTATCCATTCATTTTGATATGCGGTGCAGTAAAAATTGCTATGTAGCATAATTGGTGATCTGAAATTTTACTGTACCGTATAATAAAATTTACTATAAGTCGACTTCATCTCCTCGTTACTATATAATATAGTAATTTTTGATGAAAATTGTAGAAAATTCAATGATAAATTTCTCTCCGTGTATAAACACTTTCCTGTAATATATCAATCAAGTCCGCGAATGCGTTTCTAAAATGGATCTGACAATCCATTTCTAAAAGGGAGATTGCGATAGTATCGAATTGAAGCTCTTAGAGCCAATTCAGACCGTTATTAAAAAATTTAATTGGTGGGTACAGTGGAAGTAGAAATAGGGAGCTACTTGAGAGAGTTCAACAACAACAAAATCAACGCGCGCTAAGCCACTTTCTAGTATTTATAAATAGCGTGAAAATTTTGTTTATCCACGGCTTAACTATAATAGCCATTTTATTCCCTGAAAAGCGGGACTAAAGTAGCTTTTTATTCCCTCATGTATTTTTTGTTTCTTATTTGCGGGAATAAAGTACTCAATTTTAAATTTAATAAATTTTTAATTTTTTGAAAAATTGAAAAATAATCTAGCTTTAGAAACTTTAGAAAATTTTTGAAAATTTGATTTGCATTGACTTATGTCCCACTTTCAAGGGAATAAAGTGGCTACACAGTTAAGTCGTGAATAAAGTTCTATACGCAACACGGGACTAAAGTCGATTATTCCCTCGGGTAATTACTGCCCTTGCTTCGCTCGGGCAGTAAACCCACCCGCGGAAATAATCATCGACTTCAGTCCCTTGTTGCATAATGTACTATTAAGTGCTCAGTCTGCTCTGACCATTGGAAGCGGTAAAAATGGTAAATATAATCATAGATATTTTAATCGATAACATTTTTTAGAATTTTCTAATACTAGGGAACATCGGGCGCGCGGAGCGTAATTTCTTACAATTGTATTCTATATATCATCATTAGATTTCATACGGATTTTAATATAATAATTTTATATTATTTAACATATTTATTATCAATCGCTTAGAAAATTATTACCGATAACCAATTACAATTTATAAACATGAAATTAAATTTTATGATTTTCAATAATTTATTATTATTATTATTATATATTTTTTTTTGTTTATCTGGAGAGTTAGAGAAATGCTTAATGCACCATGACAGAAGCCGTGCGAGGCTCCCCGGGTGTGAGACTCTCATGGCGCAGGACAACGCCAGGCATACTTATCAAAACCCCACCTCTCATAGGGCCAAGAAAACCCCCCGCTAACCGCTTTCTCATTTCTTCGGAGGGTCGCCTGTCTTAAGCTGTGCTAGCCGTCAACTAGTCTTGTAAACAACCGTCATTGTTTTTCTTGCCGTTATCTCGTCCTAGTTCTGCTTGCTTGTCAAGCATCGTTTCGACTACTGTCTCGGGCGTGAACGCTCCTATCATCAACTCCAGTACTCTACGTTTTTCAGCCCAGCGAGGGCAGTCAGTGTCTCACGTCGTCCCGTTCGTCACCGCAGTACTTACACCCCGGTGTTGCCACCCTGTTCACCGTGAACAGGTAGCTCTTAAAGTAAAAATTGGGTAAGGTAAAAGTTGACCTCCCCCCCATTTCCTGTTCACCCACTACATCTTTTATAAGGGTCCTAGTCCATTTAGCCTTTGGACAATCGGTTCACCTAGTCTGCCAATTGCACATTGTTATTTCTCTTTCTTCCGTGGCAATCAAGATGCTATTCGACGCTAAGCGAGCCTCATAGATCCGCTTGCGTTCAATCGCAAAAAGATCCACGGGGATCACTCCCGCGATAACCATCGATGCCTCGGCCGCGACCGTCCGGTAGGAGCATGCTATTCTAAGGGCCCCCCCTTGCTGTACCGCCATAATCTTTTTCCGATACTTATTTATAGTCATAGCATCGGCCCACACCTCTGCTCCATATAACAGGATAGAGTTAGTGGTCGCTATGAGTAACCGCCTAACTGTTGGCCTAGGCCCACGGACATTAGCTATGAGTCGGCTAAGTTGCGCTATCCTAGTCGTGGCTTTTTTACAGACGCGATCTAGGTGTACCCCGTAGTTCAGCCTTGTGTCTAGAGTTATCCCTAGATACTTGGCTGATGGTTTCGACGTTGTAGTCTCGCCGCCTACCTTCATATGTATGATGGTCGGTATCCGCTTTCCTGTCAATAGGACAATTTCGATCTTATCAAGCGCTAAAGTCAATTCGTGGTTCGCCATCCAACATAGCACTCTGCTCATAATCGCGTTTAACTTCGCTTTCGCGATGCCCCAATTCCGTGCTACTATAACTGCGCCTACGTTGTCTGCATATTCAACGAGCATCATGTCCCCCGGCATTTTGAGTTTCAAAAGCCCGACGTACAAGATACCCCCGAAGTCTGGCCCCAAGATCGAACCCTGCGCAGCTTTTGTAGTTATAGGTCTTCTTCTGCACCCTATTTCGTGTCATGCTCGATAACCCGGTCCCTCAGATAATCTTCCGTAAGACGCATAATACATCGAGGCATACCGAATGATTCTAAGGCAGCAAGTATGTCGGTCCATCTTGCCGAGTCAAACGCGTTTTTTACGTCTAACGTTACCAGAATCACAATGTCTCTAGCCGCGTGTCTAACTTCTTCTACATTCTTTACCGCGTCTGTTACAGCAAGTATGTCGGTTCATCTTGCCTAGTTAAACGCGTTTTTTACGTCTAACGTTACCAGAATCACAATGTCTCTAGCCGCGTGTCTAACTTCTTCTACTTTCTTTACCGTATCTGTTACATCTCTAACGACCCCTATGGTGGATCGCCCTTTTCTAAAGCCATACTGCTTATCGGAAAGGTCTTCCGCTTCGAGTACGGCTTAACCAGTGCTTCCCCCGTCTTTCCCGTGGTGCCTTAAAGACTCAGTGGCCTATAGGAAGTGTCCGTATCCGCTTCTTTTTTTGGTTTTTCAATCAGTACAAGTCTTGCTCTTTCCACTGCGAACTAAAAACTCCCAGCTCCAGGCACTGGTTGTACATCTCCAAGAGCAGCTCAGGCCGTTGCGACGCGACGATCCTGAGCATTTTTGCAGGGATGCTATCTAGTCCGGGTGCCCTGCCACTCTTAAGGGACGGAGTTGCCGCGATTAGTTCGCCTTCTGTTAAAAGAGGTATCTCGTCTGCCGGTATTTCTGTCGCTTCTGTCTGTGGTCTGATGGAGTGTGTGGGAAACAGCCCATCGATTACTTTTTCCATCAATTCAGCTTCCATAGGTTCCGTGCGTTACATTTTGCCCATCTTTCGTGTAACGATCGCGTATCCATCGCCGAATGGGTCCTTCTCAACGTCATCGATGATCTTTGTCCAGCAGCGGCGCTTACTCTCTTTTATCGCGTCTCCGAGAATTTTTCGCGATTCGTCCTGTCTTTTGGAAAGGTCCTTGGCTTTAGGCCTTTTCTGCTTCCAGGTTCTTTGAACCCTTTTTTTAGCTTGGAAATTTTCTTTCCTTAGCTCCGCAATGTCGTCTGTCCACCAGTACACCGGTCTTCACTGCTGGCTGGTAGACACCCTGGGCATGGTAGCATCACAGATCTCAGATATCAGATTAGTAGTTCTCTTTACTATTGTCTCCGCTCTTTTGCGTCCGCCTAAATCGTCGGGTGTTCCATCTTGGCGCTCGACTATGGTTTCTCCTTGTACTTTTTGACGGTCTTTGTTGATATTGAATAGAATATACTGGTGGTCGCTAGCTGTATATTCTTACGTGACGTGCCAGTCTCTGATGTTGCGGATCGTCATTTCGCTTGCGAAGGTTACATCCGGTATGGATTCTTCAAAGCCTGTTCTACGGTAGGTAGTGGTATTATCCTCGTTCGCTATTATCAAGTTCAGCCTGGCTGCCATCTCGAGGATGGCTCTGCCTCTTGGGTTCGTCGTCGGCATGCCCCATTCTGTGGCTCTCGCGTTGAAGTCGCCCCTGATCACGATTTCCGCGGGAACCTCTCTAATAGCATCCTCCAATACCCCTAGTTTCTTTGTAAAGTCGGCGGAAGTTAGGTTCGGTGACAGATATACGCTGAAGAATATTATGCGACCCATCCTTCCCCTTACGTAGTCTTCCCCCGTATCCGTATTCGCCAACCCGCGCCCGGGCACCCAAATGACAGCAGTTTTTGCGTTGTTTGACACCCGGAAGGGTGGGTCTAGGTTCTTGTATTGCTCGCTGATCAGTAGGATGTCCACTTTCTGCTCTCTAACGTGTTGGGTTAGCAGATCATGTGCGAGTCTACTTCTGTGCAGGTTTCCTTGAAGTATCCTCGCCATTATCTCTGGGTCTTGCTTGCATTTAGAGCCGTCGGGAAGACTGCGCACGCTCCGGTGCCTGGAGTGTGCATCATCTTATCCTCAGGCGTCTTGGCATCCTTGCAAAGAAAACACTTCATCTGTTGGGTCGGCACATTACATGATGCCGCTCTATGTTTACCCACACCACACTTCCAACAGCTAGTGCTCCTGTCAGGATCTTTGCATTTGGCTTTCACGTGCCCGTAGCCAAGGCAACGGTAGCATCGCGTGACGCTCGCTCGCACTCGCACTCGGTAGTTTACCCAACCGATGCGAATCTTTCCCTTTTTGAGTAGGGCGGCGGCCTTGGTCTGGTCCAATTCGACCACCGCCATTCTCTCTAGTGTTCTCTCTAGTGTTTGGCTCGAACCGATGGATTTTGGCATCTTCTTTGCCGCAGCCTGTCACGGCTGTGATAGCTGATTATCATCCCAAATCACATTCGATTAATCGGATTAAATTGAATGGTTAATAGTATATTATTTAGGTAATTCATGGTCATTGATGAAAAATGATATGATAAAATATATGATAAATCATATAATTTTTGAGTACGTTATATGTTTTTAGATATGATTATTTTAAATATTTGTATTTCTGCGGAGAAAAGATATCAAAATTATTGGTGTTAGTTTTCTAAATGATTTACTGATTCTTAATATCTGACTAATAAGTAAAAAATTTTATTTTAGGTATGCAATGTGATAATTTCCTTAATAAGCAAATAAAAATATCAAGTATAAAATATGGGTTCTCAGTTTTACATGCGAGAAATTCGTTTTATGGAGCTTGTATTACATATTTCTTATCGTATGCAGCTTAAAATCTGGAGAGTTCGTATATATATATATATATATATATATATATATATATATATATATATATTTCATAAAAACTACGTCCTTTTACAAAATTTTCTCAACATTTTACTATTTTATAGGTTTTAACCAGAGTTTATTATATCGTTTTCGAGTGATTCTGGCTGTGATATCTTCTGGAAAAAGAATTGATAATGAAGCTTTTCGTGATTACTGCAGAGAGACAGGAAGACAGTATGTTAGTTTGTACAATTGGCCTTCATCGATGCACGTCATCCTATTGCATGAATATCAGGTGCTTGATGGATTGTTTTTGCCTATTGAGATGATCTCTGAAGAGAGACAGGAGGCGAACAATCAAAATGTTGAAAGATTTCGTGATAAATTTTCCAGAAAAACGTCTAGGTTAGTATTTTCAATGTATTCAAAATATTTAAACAACATAACTATATAATAATAATTATCAATATATTATTGACACTAATACAGATATGTTTGAAAGGTTACTACTGTACTCTGATCCGTATTTGTCATCTATAGAGGAACTTCCGAAAAAGACAAATGAATTTTTATCAGATGATATCCTTTAAGGTTACTATCCCTGGATGATGATCATTATGATAATAATGATGATGATGATGATGATGATAATAATGATGATAATGATAATAGTGAACATTACAATTCTTTGAGTAATAAAGATAACTGTTAATGTTGTTGTGTGCATTAAATAAAATGTTATGATAATACGACAGACTACTTAAGTTTGTTTTGATGAACCTGTATGTCGAAATTATGTAAGCAAAATATATAATACAAATCATACACTTATAATTGCTTTCTTCATAAGAAAGCCTTGTAATAGTAATTTTTGGAGTTTGTGTAAAAACATGTAGGAAATACGTTTTGAGGCATTTTAAGTCGAAAAATAGTGTTTTTAGAAAATGTTCATATGGATGTTTGTGTGTGCGTGTGTGCGTGTATGTGTGTTCGTTCGCCTCTAGCTCAGCTTCTACTTATTGTTAGTGGTTTTTAATCCACCAAGTCTCATTTTCTTTGCTTTTACTAGTACATAGCGGGATAACAGTCCGTTTTTACATTTTCTGGACCAGTATTTTTTATATTGATTTTTTAGTTTTGAGATTTCAGTTTTTTCTAATAAAGTTATTGGAAAAGTTGATAAAAGTAAATTGCTTAATATGTACCTGAAAGAGAATAAAATTATCTATCTTTTACTGCAGAAAATTTATATTATCGTTCGTCGTTTTTTTATTATACACCATAAAGCGCAAACTTTTAAAATTGTTTTAACTCAAAAACTAAATTTTGAATCTTTCTGAAAAAATCATGATGATTGAAAGTTATTAGGACTATACTTCACTTTTATTTTAAGTTATTTCATGGGGCGGATCCTGAGAAAAACATCAACAACTGAAAAAATTCGTTTTTCTACGTGACGCCGTAACTGGAGTAAAAAGGCATTAATCAAGTTCAAATTTTGGATTTAGTTAGCATTATATAGCACTTCGATCCCTTTCTTTGGGTTGTTTATAATACCAGTTAGTTTCAAAGATATGAGGTTTCAAAACTTTGTTTCTCACCCTGTATACTTTGCATAATTGAAATCTGCATCGCTTATATCTCTAGCGTCCTCACAGTGGCGGGTAAGTTAAGTAATTTTAACTTCAACGTGCGGGTACATGGCAATTGGCGTTCGCGGCTACCTCAGACATAGTGCTATCTTGCGCCAGTATTCGCAAGCGGCTGTACCGAAAGTATTCGAGGGTATACTGAGGATACTCGGCGAGATACCGAAGATACCTGGGGTTACCTGAGAGTATTTTGGGCTATCTTTATGACAGTGCGGCCAACGCGACAAATTCCCCCACGTATGTGATAAATACTATATACTAGACGAATGCACGTGCACCTACATAATTAGCTATGCGAGCTTAGCAAAAGAAAGATAAGCAGAGAGAGAGAGAGAGAGAGAGAGAGAGAGAGAGAGATCCATCAAACAAAAAAAAACTTGATAGAATTATATATGAAGTAAAAGCAATTCTGATATTAAGCAATACATAATGTTA
Organism: Nasonia oneida; assembly: GCA_037356405.1. Classification (NCBI taxonomy): domain Eukaryota; kingdom Metazoa; phylum Arthropoda; class Insecta; order Hymenoptera; family Pteromalidae; genus Nasonia; species Nasonia oneida. The sequence goes on from JAZHPH010000180.1 coordinate 228,150, forward strand.
AAGAAAGCTACGTGCCGAAGAATTGGCTGCGGTTTTTTTTTTATATTGACATGATATATTCTAGTTATTCAAAGAAATTTAATTAATAATATCAAACAAATGAATTGTTTGATAATATTTGACTTAACGAGGGTTGTTTATAATAAAAATTTAAAGCAGTACGATTTTATAAGCAATAGTACATGTAACGCAATCGATTTCTATAAAAAAGCTCGTATTGAAATAATTTATAAGATTATCTGCATTTTTACTTAATCTAATTTTTTGCTTACTTTTGCGAGTCTTAACAGCGTAATACTGCTTTTTGGAGTATTTTTTGAGGTTATGGAAGAACGTGGGCTACATAGGCCAAAAACAATGGTGGATTCGTGTTCAGCGGGAAAAAATACATAAGAATAAGCTTTTTTGCTCATTAGTTTTCTCTTCTAGCGAGTCTTAAGGACATATAACTGCTTTTTCGTAATGATATTTGAGTTATACCAGACCGCCATTTTGAACTCTTCAAACAAATCTTTCCGAGGGATTCGGATTCGGAAAGTACACTAAAAACCGAAGATTTCCACTGAGTTTCAGCTCATTCCTCTGTAACCCCAATTGAATCATGATTTTTGTCCAAACTCTTTCAAATGGCCCCACTGTGCGGCGCTTAGGTGTACAGGGTGGCCGATGACAATGCCTAGGTGGTGCGCTCCGTAGTTTTTTGTGAGTAGGTGTAAATTTATTTGAGGAAGGTTTATAAATGTAACGGGAGGAGGAGGTGAATCCAGAACAAGATTTAGATATTCAAGAAGCTGTTTGGAAGCAGAATATAAGAAATCCGATTATAAGAATATTTTTTAAGGAACTTAAGAAGGTTATTATACTAAAAAGTCAAGTGTACGCAAATATAAGAATTAATGAAGAAGAAATGGCTAAGCAAGCCAAAATTGAAGATATTTTGATACCAGTTTTCGATGGTGCAAATTATACAAGTTGGAAAATTAGATTAATGATTTTGTTAGAATATAAAGAGTGTAAAGATCCAGTAGTCAGAGCAATGACTGAAGATGACAAAAAGGACGAACCAAAATGGAATAAAATGGATTTAAAAGCCAGAACAATAATTATAAGCACAATATCGGATAAACAATTAGAATATGTTGGTGAATGCACAACGGCTTTCGAGATGATAAACAAATTCGACAAGATGTATTTAAGTCAGTCTACAGCCCTGCAAATTATATGCAGAGGAAAAATCGAAGAAATTAAATCAAATAATTACAAAACAGTGGAAGAATTTTTTGTAGAATTCGAAAAGGTCACTAATGAGTTCAAAATGGCTGGTGGAAAATTAGAAGAAACCGAAAAGTTAAAATATCTACTCAGAGCATTGCCGCCAAGCTATAGCTACATTGGAGGTTTCATAGATGTTATCCCAGAAGAACAAAGAACAGTCGACTATGTAAAATCAAAAATCAAAGAGAAAAATATTACTCAACCGGAGTCTAATAATAAATCAAACGTCAGTACCTTTACGGTACAAACCAGAGGCAAATCTTTCAACTGTGGAAAATTTGGCCACTTCAAAGACGAATGCACGAGACCACATCAGAGCAACCGGGGACGAGGTGCTCACTCCAATCAAGGTCACCGAGGCCACCAACGAGGTTCCAACAGAGGCTACAACAGAGGCTACACGAGGGGTCACAACAGAGGTGGAAACTATAGAGGTCAAGGTCGTGGACGAGGTTCAACTCAACCGAGGGGGGAATCTTCTGGCGAACAATAGGAAGACCACCCATCCGAAGCATGGCTGACACAGGTCTGCAATTCAGAGGTAAATCGGTTAACTGCGTTAGAAAATAGTAGCGAAAATTTAGGACAAATAAATTGGATTCTAGATAGTGGCTGTACTGACCACATCATAAATAACGATAAATTCTTTCATAAATTCATATGTTTAAAAGAGCCTATTGAAGTAAAATTACCAGACGGTCCACATAACACAATCGGTTATGGTGGAGAGAAATATTTCGTAACTTTTGTTGATGATTACAGTAAATGCGCTAGAATCTTTTGCATTAAAAACAAATCAGAAACTGCCAGTTGTCTAAAAGAATATGTAAATTTAGTAGATAATAAATTTCATAAAAGGGTACAAAAATTGCAATGTGATAATGGCAAAGAATATTTGAACCGCGAGATTTATGATTTTGTAAAGTCCAAAGGAATAGAATTAGTAATATGTCCACCGTACGTCCATGAACTGAATGGAGTAGCGGAAAGATACAATAGATCAGCTATGTACATAGGTAGATGCTTAATGCGTGAAGCGAAAATTCACAGACGCTATTGGCCCGAAATAATGAAAACTGTTGCTTATCTAAAGAATCGTACAATTGCTAATACAGCGGAGAAAAAACTCCTTATGAAATATTTGTTGGTATCAAACCTAATGTAGAAAATTTGAAAATTTATGGTAGACGAGACTTTGTAAGAGTTCCAGAATAGTTGCGAAAAAGCAAATGGGATGCTAAAGCCTAATTAGGTGTACTAGTAGGCTATATAGAAAATGGCTATAAAGTTCTAGTCAATGGTATAGTCATTCATGCTAGACATGTACAAGTAGTTGAGAAAAATACTAAAATTATTTGTTTAGAAAAACTTGATGATGAAAAAGATAGAGATTTGGATAATAGTGAATCTGAAAACGTAGAAAATGAAATACTCGAAAAAGAATCCAAAATTGATGAATATGATGTAAATTCAAATCAAACAAAATCTCTTATCTCTACTCAGACCTTCGGGGAAAGTAGAGATAACAAATTAACGTTTGATATTGCTGAAAATGATAATTCAAGTTTAAAAGTACAAAGAAAATCTAATAAAAAGAAAAGTCCTGTAAATAGATATGGAAATCCTGTAACTCATTTTATCTATGTAAATCACATTGATGCAAATGTACCGAATACATTTGAGGAGGCGTTAAACTCAAATGAATATAAACAATGGAAAATTGCGATGGACTCCGAAATTAATAGTTTAAAGAAAAATAATACTTGGCAAATTGTTGAACGGCCAAAAGATAAAAAGGTTATTAATGTAAAATGGGTGTACAGAAAGAAAAGCAATAATGTCTATAAAGCTAGATTAGTTGCTAGAGATTTTCAACAAAAGGAATACATTGACAATGTTTATTCACCAGTAGGAAAAATGCAAACCTTAAAAATTTTATTGTCTTATTGTTGTAAAAATATCTTATTCATTGAACAAATGTAGAGACGGCATATTTAAATGGTTATGTAAAAACAGAAGTATATATTAATGAACCGAAAGGTTATGAAACTGGAGACATTAAGTTTGTAAATTACAAAAGGCACTCTATGGACTCAGAGAAAGCCCTAGAGCTTGGTATAATTGTTTTAATAAATACATGGAAAGCGTAAGTTATTTAAGTCGATATCAAAGTTGCTACGTTCAAACTCACTATAAGTATGTGATGCGAGTCATAAAATATTTGTACAAGACTAAAGACAACAGATTGTGACAATGTAAATAGCGAAATACAAGATTGCATGGTAGATTCCGATTTCGCAGGTGATAATGTAGATAGAAAATCCACAACCGGATACGTAATTAGATTATACGGAAATTTTATTTTTTGGAAAACCCACAAAGTGCGGTAACAAAATGTTCAACTTTTGCAGAATATGTAGTTTTGTCAGAGGCAGTCTCCGAAATATTGTTTGTAAGAAATTTATTGAGCGAATCATTTGATGTAAATTTAAATGAACCAACAACTATTTACGAAGACAATTCAAGAGCAATTGCAATCGCGAAATTCGGAAACTTTACTCCAAATTCAAAGCACATTGAAGTGCAATATCATTATATAAATGAAAGCTACGAAAACGGCGAAATAGATATTGTAAAAGTTGACTCGAAATGTAATTTAGCAGACATCTTCACAAAGAGTCTGGATAAAACAAAGTTCCTAAACAATAGAAAAGGTTTAAGTTTAATCTAAAGCGTTTATATAAAAGTTCAAAGTAATAATCCCCAAGTTCAGTTGTAAAACTCAAGTTCACTTGAAATGATCTTAATTCAATTAATGTAAAATGCTATGACAAATTGTATGCAAAATTGAAAACTCAAATGTATCGAATTATAATGTAAAAATATTACGACTGTAAAATTCAGGAGGCGTGTTGTAATATGTGAAGTTATACAATCGTAATACTTAAAACGGTACTCGTCGCGCCATCTACTGGTTGACGACGATTTGGTGCAACGAGACAAGCTTGATCGAACGCGAGCAGTGTGCGCATGCCTCGCGTATATTCTCTAAGCGCATACTATACTGTATACTCAGCTCCGTGGAGTCAGACTATGCGACACTGTACTATACTCTCTCTCTCTCTTGCCTGTAAGACTCCGATGTGAGCGGACGCATTGACGACTACGACTGGCTCTCAAGCCACTCTATCAATAAACTACTATTTATTATTATCAATAATAAATCTGCCTCACTTATTCATCTACCACTTCCAACAAATGCATTCCTGGTTAGCTAGATAGAGCGTGCGATCCTAGAAGAAAATCCGCTAAGTTCAACCACTCGAAATTCGTGGTTGGCTGCATTAATTTAACAAATACGTTCACGTGTGTTTTTATAGGGGATTGATCGCCCGGGAAATCCCGGAGCTTTCCACACCAACGTGTAGCGTAAAACCAGCGAAATCGTTCAGTATTCACGGCAGCTATCCTCGCACGCAATCAAACTGTATGCAAGGACCATTTTTTCTCGTCGCGAACTCTCAAATTTGTCTCTACCATAATTTGCCTCTGATCTGTGCGGCTAGTGCAGTGACTGCAGCTCAGTGTCTATGACATTAGAGGCGTAGGAAGCAGCACCGCCGTTTGGTAAGGAAGTTCACGAGCCGAGGACGACTCGTCTCAAAAGGGGGTGTTGTCACAGACGCACACATCCGCAACGCGAGCTGCGAGACGAGTCAGCGATAAGAGTCCTCAGAGCCGTACTACGATGCATAGCATGCGCTTGTATCGTAGACGTTAGCTCAGTGGTTAGAGCTCCCACTTGTTAATCGCGGAGTCCGCGGTTCAAACCCGCGTCTACTCTTTTTCGCTTTCTGACTCGTCTCCTCTCCGTCCGTTACAACAGAAATACCCTACACGCATTTTTGATTATGTTACTCTACCGCAAAACTTTCCACAATCGTATAACCTATTGTTGTAACGATGTATAACAACAGATTATACGATTGTGTAGAGTTCTGCGGTGGGATAAAATAATCAAAAATGTGTGTAGGTTATTTGTGTGTTGAATATTGTCTTGTTGCAAATATGTTTTTAGCGTTATTTTGTATAAGGTGTATGGTTATTTTCGTGTAGACTTTGTATGGTTTCACCTACGCTACTTTATTTTATATGCTAAAAACTGACGAAAAAAATTCGGGATTATAAGAAATTAACTATTGTTTATAAATATACAGATATTATAAGAACTTATGTTGCTATTCTGTGTCGTAGGTTCGATGCATGAAGCTTGTTCAACATCCAAACGTTGTTAGATTATACGAAGTAATCGATACTCATACCAAATTATACTTAATATTAGAACTGGGCGATGGTGGAGACTTGTATGATTACATAATGCGCTATGAAGGGGGATTGACTGAAGAGGTAAGTAATATTTATTTATTTATTTATTTATTTATTTATTTATTTATTAAGAAAAATACAAAGTTATTTACAACACTCCGCATAATTCCTGCAAAGATAAACAAGATCTGATCGCAGGTCTGGAATTATAATTATAACAAAACAATAATAAAATAACTTAAAAACTAAAACTTATCCTACATTTACTTTCTTGCTTAAATTTTGGCATCATATGCATATAAATACATTTGATTTTTTTTCGCAAGCCATCAGTTGCGCCCCAGCCTGTAAAAGATGCGTCTGTATAAATAGTTCTATCATAACAACCATCTTTGATGTAATGTACTCTTTTAGGTAGATTCTTCTTCCACCATCTCAAATCATTAAAAACTAATTCTGGTAAAGACATTCTTTTATTAAAATTATAATCATTCATAATTAGCTAAATGATCCTTATCTTTCTCTAGATTCTTATTGTTAGTATACAGCCAAGCATACTCGACTGCTGGGCACGCTGCAACTAGCTTACCGATTAGATGCGCAAAATTTCTAATTGTGCAGATTTTGATGAGGAAAAATTTGTTTACTAATTCAATAAGTTGGTCTCTTTTTTCACTTGGTGAAGAAATGTAATATTTAACTGTAAAACATATATGCATGTCAAATTTTATTACGATCGGTCGCGTGGTTCCAGAATCATAACGGTATACGTACATACACACACACAGTCATCCGCACTACATTAAATAAAAATATTATATTTAGTACATTACGCAACTAGTGCGAGGGGAACACGTTTTACGCACGCGTGGTAGTTCGCGCCCGAGCGAAGCGTTACTTTTTCATAACAAGTGTCGCGGACCTCGACATTATACTAAATTAGTATATTATACAAATTAAATTTATTTCATAATGCAAAATAGGCCACGCTCCTGTGAAAGCTTATTCATACAAAAAGTTCGTTAAATCACACATTGTCGCTATATACCAGTGTAATTATACTAAACTAAAATATTTTTGCAAATTAAAAATGAATTATTTTTAATAGAAAATTATTACATCTTTTATCAAAAAATATTAAACTAAAACACAACTATAGTGTATCGTACATTGTAGTTAATTATGATGATTATGTACATTAATTGTAACATTACAATTATTAAAATGAAAAAAAATATTTTTGTCGATGCTTTCAATAGTAAATGATTGTTCGCTTTTTTCATTACTGTTTTGTCTACACGCCAAGACTTAAAGTTATTGTATGTTGCAACATATAGACATTTTGATTTGTCCGGCAATAAATCTAAAGTTACTTCTTTAGCTGCTGCAGCGATTTAGGGTGGAATTTCATTTCTATAATCGGATATATCGTCTGTATCACAAGAACTGTTATCACTCATTTTTACTTTTCGGTTAGGTACCAATAGGTTATAAACAAGACGTCTTGCACTAATGATACACAATTTCACAATCATACATATGTAAAACAAATGACAGCGACAGGATAGGTTTCCCCACGCACGCTTCAAATGTTCCCGCGCATGCTGTGAGAGAGCGTACCTAAGTCGATGACTTTAGCGCCAAAACAAATGACTCTAAAGTCGAGCTCCGCGCACGCTGTTATCAAAACGTATGATTCGAACTCTAAACACCTCCAAATGAGTTTCTACGAAGTTTTAGTGAAACTTAAAATTTTACTATTACAAAGCTTCCTCTAGGAGGAAGCAAAACATGTAACATGGAAATTGTAAAACTTAAGTTACTTATCTTTGCATTAACATTTCTCAGCATCTACTGTAGCTATTTAAATGATTTTTTTTATTTTGGGGTAACGGGACCAAAGGAATCCGATTCTTTGGTCCAAAAAAAAAAAAAAAACTTTACGAAAGGTACAGTGGGATATTTTGGTGAATTTTCTGCTCTTATTTGAAACGGACCTGATTTTTCCTGAAAATAGACCAAAGAATCGGATTGTTTTGGTTCCGTTACCCCAAAATAAAAAAAAATCATTCAAATAGCTACAAAAGATGCTGAGAAATGTTAATGCAAAGATAAGTATCGCGCGCTCATTACTATATATACGCCTCTCCTCCGGCGCTGCTCCGTCCCCCACCGCTCGACTGCGAGCGCGCGCTCGGCCGATTTTCGCGAACTTTACGACGGTTTGTTGCATGCTTCCAGGTGCTTAATCAAAAAACTGAAATCTAAGTTTTGTAGTGCACGATGTCAACTTATGATCCTTTTTTTGAAATTTCAATCGGACTTATGGTAGAGCATACAGGTCTGCCGGAAAAAAACGTACCGCAAACTTTGAATCGCGATTTTGAGCAAACTAATAATCCGACATCACCCAACTTTTGCACATATAAAGAACATTATAATCCCTACTTATTCCCAAAATTTTAGCGCTCCAGCTCAAAAAATGACGGAGCTATAAATATTCGATAATACGCCTAATTTTTCGGTTTTTCCTAATTATCTCAAAATCTAATTATCCGGTTAAGGCGTTTGACCTCTCATTTTGTAGATATTTCTATTCTCTATAAATCTTCTTGTTGGAACATACTGATAGCTTCCTTAGTTTTAAAGTTATAAGCAAAAAAAGACAAAAATCGCTTTTTTTATTAAATTGTTAATAACTAACAATAAGGAACGGAAATGCGAGTGAAAAACATATACACTTTCATCTGTTTATCATCCTTTACACGATCGCACAATCGGTTTGCTGTAACAAATTATGTCATGTGAAAATGCTCTACAGCTTGGCCTAGCACCTGAGGTGTGCGCACTCGTATGTATATCTACACTACAGCGTATGTATGTGCGTGTGTATGTCCCTTAGCGCATTGGTTTTTTTTTCGTCCTTGCAGCGTAGCTGCATGAGTTTACATGTGTGTGTGTGTGTTTTTTTAATGTGGCGTAGGCAGAGCAAGGTCTGCACAAGTGGCCCTCCGACACCGGATCCCCACAGGTACTATCGTCAAACAATATTTCCGTGGGGCCCGTTAATTAGCCTAGTTTGTTGGCTTCTTCTTTAGGGTTTGACATTTCCATACATGCCCCTTCCACTGAAGTGATTAGGGGTTCAGGGTCAAACTCGTCTTCTTCTTTCTGCATCATCCAGTCGTCTGCTTCTTACAGCATCGTCCGGTCATCCTCTGGACAGACTCAACCCCGACACCTACGTTTCTCTGCATCGGGTGAGGGAGTCTCTCAGTTACCTACGTTCCTCAGCATCGGGTAGGGGAGTGAGAGCTCGACTCTAGGACCTACGTTCCTCTGCATCAGTCCGAGGAGCGTTTCGTAGATACTACTTAGTGACTTTCGTTTAGCAACAATTTTACTCAGCTGTTTCGCCTTGTCTTTCCCTTCTATTTTCTTCATCATTTCTAACCTTCTTGAGAATAACGCACACTGCATCTTCTGATACTGTTCGGTAGACAGAAGCGACCCGCAATGCACTTCTCCTATAAACTGTTGACAGCTTACGTGCGTAGGACATCACTAACATAGCGTCCGCCCATATTGGGACACCGTATAACATAATTGATGTAGTTACACTGGCTAGGAGTAACCTTCGACCCTGCGTTGGTCCACCTACATTTGGCATTAGTCGCGATAGTGCAGCACCGACTTTTGCTCCCTTATTGCTCGCCCTCTCGAGATGCTGCTTAAACGTTAGTCTGGCGTCCATGGTAATTCCCGGGTATTTAATGGTCGGCTGAGAGTCTATTTCGTGTCCATCCACTGTCAGTGTTATTGTCTCCATTTTTTTCCTACTAGATATAAGGATAGTCTCCGTTTTATGGCTAGCAAGCTCAAGCCCAGCCTGCTTTAGCCAATCGTGGATTATACCTACTGCCTCGTTAGCGATTTCCGTCTCTTCTTCCTTTTGCTTTGCTACTATCACAACCGTAGCCCCTTCAGGTAGCTCTAGCCTGAGTACTCTATCGTACATGATGTTCTACAATGATGGGCCAAGCACTGACCCTTGTGGGACCCCTCCGGTTACTTTATAGGTTTTTGTGCCGTTCTCTGTGTCATACAAAAGGGTTCTGTCTTTCAGGTAGTCAGACATAATCCTTCTTATATATGCGAGTACCTCTTTTTCCCGTAGTGCCTCGTGTATCTTGCCCCAGCTGGCTGAGTCATATTGCTGTACAATAATATGCGAAGCTTTCTTTTTTTTATACATAATAAAAGAATGATATAAAAACTCTTATAATTATTATGCATGGTATAAGAATGATATATATAAAAACATTACATATTATAACGCCTTGCGATTATTACGCATAGTGCAAGAATGCTATAAAAATTATATAATATATAATCTTACGATTGTTATGCATCGTATAAAAATCATTTACGTAATATGAAACCTCACGATTACTATGAATAGTACAAGAGTAGTGCAAACAAAATTACATAATATAGTCCCTTATGATTATCATGCCTCATATAAAAATGATTTGCTTAGAATGAAATCTTATAATTATTAAGCATAGTGCAAGAATAGTATGAACAAAATTACATGATATAAACCCTTATGATTATTATTCATCATACCAAAATGATTTACGTAGTATGAAATCTTATAATTATTTTGTACAGGGTGATTCTAAAACAATACAACATTTATATACCATTGTGATCAGCGAAAAAACTAAGACTAGGGGAATTAGTCCAAACATTTTTCTCCACTTTTCACTTTCCAGTCAAAAAAGAAAAATCCCCCCACCACAGCGCCCAGCAGAAAAGCGCGTGAGGGGAAGTGAGCGCGGCGGCCGCGGCGCGGTTGCTAAGGAGGTCGGCGGCGGCGAACGAAGTAACAAAGAGAGCCGAAGAGATCGAAAAGCGCAATTCTTTCGCAGTCTTAACGCGGAGCTTTCTGCGGCTCTTTCCGCGGGCCTATTAGTGGGACTTGCTGCGGCTCTTTCCGCGGGCCTATCAGTGGGACTTTATGCGGTACTTTCTGCAGTACCTTTCACGGGCCTAACAGCGGGACCTTATGCGGAGCTTTCGGCTTACAGCCAAAAGCTCCGCATAAAGTCCCGCAGATAGGCCTGCATAAAGTCTCGCAGAAAGTATTGCATAAAGTCGCGCTAATAGGCCCGCAGAAAGTACCGCATAAAGTCCTGCAGATAGGCCCGCGGAAAGAGCCGCAGCAAGTCCCACTAATAGGCCCTCGGAAAGAGCCGCAGGAAGCTCCGCATAAGGTCCCGCTATAAGGCCCGCGAAAAGTACTGCAGACAGCTCCGCATAAAGTCCCGCAGATAGGCCTGAATAAAGTGCCGCTAATAGGCCTGAATAAAGTCTCGCTGATAGGCCCGCATAACTTTCCGTCGAAAGAGCCGCAGCAAGTCCCGCTGACAGGCCCGCGAATAGTGTTTCTTCATTTGCCAGTGTGACGAAGGGCAGCTCTCGCCGTTTTCTGAATTTACGCTCTAAAAAGAAACTCGTATTTTCCGAGTCTCGACGCAGATCGAGCTCTTCGTGCCGTTTGCCAGTGTCATAAGACCGGAAAATCGCGAAAAGTAAGCCGCAGCTGCTCCAAAAAGACAGCTCTTAATGTTTTTTTAATTTTTATTGCAAATTATAAGCGAAAGAAAACTGCAGCAGATGCTTCAAAATCGAGGCTTTTGCCGTTCTCTCATTGACTTAACCTGGAAATTAATTGTCTGGAAAATTTATTAAAATTAGTTCTATCAATTGAACGAAAATCATTCGCACCGACCTCCGACACCGTGGTGGGGGGATTTTTCTTTCTTGACTGGGAAAGTGAAAAGTGGAGGAAAATTTTGGACCAATTCCCCTAGACTCAGCTTTTTACGCTGATCACGATGGTATATAAATGTTGTATTGTTTTAGAATCACCCTGTATAGTTCAAGAGTAATATAAACAAAATTACATGCATTGTATTATGCATCATACAAACGACTACCAGCTGTCGCTTTAGAGTGCTTACCAAACAAAGTTACCTGTAAAATGAAGCATTACTGGCGCTATAGAAGAAGAATAGAATTGAATAATTATGGCTTATAAAATATACGGATAACAAGCGTTAGAAAAAAAAATATAACTGAATTATAACTGAATTATAAATGAAATATTATAACTTATAAGGTATACGCCTAATAAACGTTATAAAGGTCCTTCGTGCCGTTTTCGCGGTATCTTTTCCATATTTCCGCAAGTACTCCGTCAGGGTATGGTGCATGCGTTTGATGGCCCCATTCCTCTGAGGGTGGTACGCGGTTGTACAGAACTTCGTTATCTTGAACATTTTCGCAAGGTTCTCCAGCATTTTGTTCTAGAAGTGCGTTCCTTGATCAGTTATGATCGCGGACGGAATTCCGAACACGCAGATAACTCTTTTCGTAAGGGTGCGCGCAACCTGATCCGCGTTGGCGTGCTTCGTAGGTGTTAAAATTACGTATTTAGACAACATATCTTGTATTGATAAGATGTAAATGTTGCTCTGTCTCGTTTTCCCGAGCGGCCCGTAAAAGTCTAATGCATTGCACTTGCGCGAACGGCATCGATGGGGTGTTGCTGATCAGCAACGGGAGACGCGTTTTTACGCGAACTAACCTATTACTTTGGCAAGTTGCGCACCTAGCAATGAATTGCTTAACGTCCACTCGCATGTTGCGCCAATAAAAGTCGCTAGCTAACTTATTGTAAGTTTTGGACATACCCCGATGTCCACTTGCAGCGGCTTCGTGGTATTTTCGCAGTAACTAGAAACGATACGTTACTGGAGGCACGGGTAAATTGTTATAATATAAGACCGCGACAATCGGTCTATTCGCGAACTTGCGATCAAACAGGTCAACGAATTTCAGCCATTCCGATAGCGTTAGCATCGCCGGATCTTTAATTATATCAAATCTCCAGATTTTCTCTTTTAGAATTACGTTTCGAAGCGTCTGCAAATATTTCCGCAAGTCCGAGAATAGCGGGTGGTCTTTAAAAAAGGTTTTAATGTACAGTCTATCATTTTGAAATTTCTACAAGGCGTTACGTTCACCTCTCCCATTTTAAATTCTCTGTTTGTGAAATCGTGTGCGTTTAAATAACCGCGCTCGATCAACACATCTTGCACCTCGGACGATATGAATTTATCTGCGAAAATTAAATATCAAGATTTTTGTTAAACCGGAATGGGTGTTCATTGACGGCCTGCAGGTGCATAAAAGGCGGTGGCTCCTTGCCGTCGGGAATCGCCCAAGGTGGTTTTTCGCGAGGCGGAGTTACTCTAGCGACGGCGTATCGCCTTAGCTTGTCGTCCTTAAGAGCAGCTGCTACTGCGGCCGAGGGATTTGCGTTACTATTGCTGCTGACACAGCTGTCGGATCGCGACTCATCTGCACTGCTGTGCAGCGGAGCAGCACTAAATTGCCGTGGTGCATCAATGAGCTCCATACTTTTGCGCGACATGCTGCCCATGAGTGCGCTATCTAAATCTGACGGTGCGAGGTTCGCGCGCTTGGAAGCGTCACGAGATCGTGGGCGAGATCGGCCTGGATCTGACCGCCGCTTCGATTGACCTCTTCGGGTGGCTGCTGCTCGCTATCGCGCACCCGGCCCTAAAATAGGAGATTTTGATCCCACCTGCTCGTCGCTTGACGAGGGCAGGCTCCCGTCCGTGTTAGACGACCGCGTGGGTGCCGAGAGTATGCCCACCACTTCATATGGCGTAAAATGTAGCCCTGTTAAATTTAGATGCAAGGTCTTACGTGCATTGGCCATTAAAATGAACGCGCAGTCGACCATACCGCATGCGGTTTCAGATTCTAAAATTTTCTTGGTTTCCAAAGGCTCTCCGCATGCGTATAATTTTGCTGAGGTACGCAGGAGGCTTCTCAGCCACGTGGCTGATGCTTTTAGCTTGTGCAGCTTTATCAACGAAAAGAACAGACAATTCCCTGATGGCGAGTTTGGAATATCGTCTGATCGGCGTAAGCTTACAAGCGGTTCCATGCATCGCTTTTTGCGTATATACGTGTGCATTACGACGTTACTCGAACTTGCTGACAAGTTCTCGTCTGTCAGCACAGGCTTCCTCTCGTAACTCCGAGGAATGCCTGAAAAGTCCTCTAATAGTCCTTCGGTTTCGGGTGGCGACGAGGCTTGTGATCCGCGTGCTGCTGCAAAGTTCGCTTTTGGAGAACGCAACTCGCTCGCGACTGTTTTTTCCTGCCGTCGGCTTTTTCTTCTCTCGCCTTACCTGCTTCTTGTTTAAAATGCTCTCATCGTTACTCCAGCTGGTTTCACGAGCCCATGGCAGTTCTTCCTTTGTACTGCTGGCGTAGCAGCTTAATGCGCGTACACTCTACCCTGAAGCGCACGTTTCTCTGCTGATCGCGTTTCGTGGCGGTTTTCCCATTAAAAGGTTGGATCTTGGTTTTGTAGGTGCGAACGATGACTAAACCTCTCATAGGTTGATTTGCATGCCGCGCTTACCATCATGTTCTCTTCCTTCTACATCGACGCGAAGTTTCTTTTTTAATGTATCTCCTGATCAAGGCCATGCTGTCAAAGCCTCCGGTTTCGACGCGCTGGCTGCGGAAGTTTTCCCTGTCGGTTCTTGGCTCACGTCTCTCCGGAAGTCATCCAGGATAGTTGGACTTGGAGGAGACGCAGGCAATATACGAACGGTCATGGCTCGCCGTTTTTCCAGCGCGTTGTTTATGCCCTGTAACGCTCGGTATCGGAGCGCAGCTCGCCCGTGGAAAGCTCAAGGTTTGCAGTGGTTCCAACTCTTAAGCCACCACACCCGACGGTGGGATTCGCATGCTCTCTTTGCTGCCACTCGAGACGTAAGCATCGCCTAAGTTTAGAGATGCTGGGGCCTGTCCTTGCTGCCTGCTACGAGTCTCGCGGTCGGAGGGCTCTACATACTTCAAAAAGGCCTTTAGTTGTGAGGGCACCTCTGATCTGCGTGATGACTCGGATATTCCTGATTCGACCTTGCGCATCGATTCATCTGAATCCGATTGCTGACCGGCTGACTCGGCTGGTTTGGCGGTGTCTACTATAACCGGAGCCCTGCAAAATTTGACCGCGGCCCGTAAAATTTCCCGGATGCGCTCGCGCTCGCTTTTGCACAGCGAGTACCTGCACTTACTTAGCCTCTTTAACAAGGTGCTAGTAAGTACACACTCGAATTAAACCGAGTCGCGATAGTCGGGCGCGTAGACGAACTTGCGGCTCTGCACCTCGGTAAACCATTGGATTTTCAGTTTACTGTCCCCGTGGAAAACGCCGTGTAATGTGCGGCATAAATAGAATCCATTGTGCTCGTTCCTTATGGCAAGGATTTCACCCTCTTTGTAGATCAGCGCGTTCTTCTCGTGCCTCTTTTTGTATGCCACGCGACTGATCGCCACATTCCTATCCCCGTTGATTTTACGCTATTTTATAGCATGCGTTAGAAAAATTCTACCCGGCGGCGCGTTAAGGCCCAATTTTCAAGTCGGCGAGTGCGTACATTTCCTTCCTCGTTAATTCGGGATTTGCTTCGCCTTCGCCAATTACCGGATTTCTCGATAGAGCGTCCGCGTTTGCATTCTTGATTCCCGGTCTACAAATTATCTCGAAATCGTAACCGGTCAACGTGGCTTTCAAACGATTGAAGCGAAGGTCCGGCTTCTTGGTCGTATGGAAATGCTTTAAAGCCTCGTGATCCGTAACGATAACAAACTTTCGGCCGAATAAATAGCATCGAAACTACTCCTTCGCGAACCCCACCGCTAGCAATTCCTTATCATAAGTCGGGTACTTTAACTCGCTCCCCTCAAGGCAACAAGATGCATACGCACAAGGCTGATCCGCCCCGACTTTCCCTTGACTTACAAGGAAGGGTCCCCAGGTGTACCTCACCGATTTTGATCATTTTGTGATATGTTGTAGTACTCGAGAAAATATTAGACACGTGTTTTTTCTTACGTGCTAACTCGTCGATTTAAGGGGTGAAAATCACCCTTGAAGTTTACCCCCAAAAACAGGTTTTTTCTAATATCTCAAAAACTATTTGGAGTTTTTAAATAAAACCAACGCAAAATTCTTTATTATAAAAAGACGCTACTGTAGGCACAACTTTTACCCCGAAGGGTGTCAACCCCTGTTTTTTTAGGGGTAAATGTGCAATTTATCGCTATTTTTTCAATATAAAATTGATCAAATCGGCTAGATTTGGTTGAAAATTGCACTATCATCAAGAAAATAAGAAATTAAAGTTAACGTGTTTCGAGATTTACGAAGAAAAAATTTTTTTCCTGATTGTTTTACCCTTCAGGTTATTTTTTTATTTTATCCATAAATAAAAAATTATATTCTTGAATTATTTTAAAATTTTTTTAATTTATTTGCAGATTTACACATTTATTGTACATTTTTTCATTTTTAATAAAACAATATTGAATATCGATGAAAATCATTTCATTTTACAATGAATTATTGCAGGTTAGAAATAAATTAAAATTTTGAACTCTTGTGTAATAAATTTTATTTCGAATACATTCTACAAACTTATAATATTACAATTATTTAGATCATGCAATTTATGTGTAACACATCGGTAATTAAAAATTACATAATTTTCTTAATTGTTATCAAGGATCATAAGTAGAGCAATAATGATAATCATCAAAAAAGTGTTTAAAACATAAAGATTTTTTACACCATGAACATCGAACAATTGCGACATTAGAGCACCCTGCAATTTCACAAAGTATATTAGATTGTGATCTAAAAGCAAAATTTACTGGATTTTCAAAATTTTCAGGATGAACATCCGTGTAACCACTTTTATACCATGAATATTTAAACAGATTTATGTATCTCGGAGAAGTTAGTTGATTGTGCACTAAATATTGAAGTTTAATGATATTGTTTCTTAAATGAAGATTCAATTCTTCATTCATCAATATCACGCTGTCCGAAAAGTGTCTTACATAATTTTTCCAAACCCTAAATTCAAAAGCATCTAGCGGTTGTATTTTGCCTGTAGTTCCTTTTGGAATTTTTTTTAAATTTATTTCTTTATTAGTAGGTTTTACTTCGTCTACGGCTGAAGGACAGTGCCCAGTCCATGAGTCTACCAAAAGTACACTTGATAAACCAACAGTCGGAAAATATACTTCTTTGAGCCATGTTTTAAAATGATCTAAAATCAGACGAATTTCAATTTTTAGTAATTTTTAATAGAATACAAATTAAAACAAAAAAATGGTCACTAATAATAACACAGGATGCCTTCTGAATCCAAAATAGTATCATAATTATTCGAATACGCCTAATATGAAATAATACCTGAAGTTAATTTTCCTGGTTTAGAAGCCATTGCATAAATGTTAGCTGGTCTGAACAACTCTTGTGATACAACTGGCCCAAATTCACCAGATTTTCTTTAAGAACGATAAAAAGAGGGGAAAGAAGTCTACCATCACTAGATATTGTTGGTTGTATTGTATAACTATGAGTCGTAGAAGATACAGATTGCACCAAGCATTCTACTTGACTTTCACTTTCGATTGCTAATGTACGGCCAGAATGGACTTCTAATTGAAATCCACTTTGATCTGAATTATAAACATTTTCTATTCCTTTTTCTTTAATAAGATTTTTCACTTCAATAACAAATTCATCAGCTTTTTTTGTAAATAATCTGCTCCTTCTATTGTTTTTTTTTGGTAATAAATTTATTAATTTTTCTTCCAACAATTCTATGGGCTCTCTTAAAATTTTTTACCCAATGTTTTGATGCTTTGAAACGAAAATCTTATGACCAATATCCTTTTGTGCTTGCAGGCCCCATTTCTGTAAATCTATATCATGGATAATATGTCCAGCATCAGCAGCAGCTTTGAAATTTTCTAACATAAATGAACAAATTCTAGCTATTTTTTCTCTATAAGTTCCACCTTTATTTAAAGTTTTTGCCCAACGTTTTAATTGTGTTATTGATGTTACCTTTCGAAATCTATTTTGTACGGTTTTTAAATTTTAATTTTTATTAACACCACTTCTCCAAAACTCTACTGCTCTTGCTTTATAATCATGATCTACTTCTTCAACATCTGATGTGCACTGCTGAAAACTTTCATCTGTAATAGTATCTCTTTCATCATCTTCTACAACCTGCATTTGAATATCTTTATAAGGTTCTGCAAAATCAAGAGTTTCATCCTCAAAAACTTCAAATTCATTAAATTCATGCATAGAGTTTAATAAAATTTGTTCAATATGCTCTTTTAAATCTCTTTCTCGCTGTGTTATTGGAGTTTCTTTCAGATTAAATGCTTGAAATGTTATTAAAAGCAAGTTTAACACGTTCATGGGATTTACAAACATTTTATTCCACTCTAAAAATTTAACACTGTAAAATGAAAAACTGTTCTTGTTATTTTATACTGTTAATTTTAACACGTTAAAGTACACTTTTAAACTCAAAGAAACATAAAGTAGAACTGACCAAAGTAATTAAAAATGCCGATTTCAATGCTTTCACAAGTTGCAGAATTACAAATAAAAATAAATTTATCACAGATAACTATTATCAACAGGTCAATAGCATTATCATCAGCATATGATATATAGCAAGTACTATTAATAAATATTATTGAATATGTAGATATACTTACTGAATTTAAAATGTATTTTAATAACATATCATTATATGTGTTTTAAAATTTCAATGTGATATATGATATATGATATATGATATATATATATATATATATATATATATATATATATATGTGTATATATATATTTGGAAAATTTTAAAATACTAATGACTCCTATAATTTTTGTATAAGATTTCCTATAAAGTTTAAGTGTGAATGCACTTTTAATGAAGAGTGTATTTTTTATATTTTTGGTATGATACAAATTTTAAGAATCCGGAAATATGTCATTGTTTAAAATTATCTAATCTTGTTAAAACTGTCAGAATAATTTATAAATTAATAGTTTAAAATTATAGAATTTTAAAATGATGATGATGATCATCAAAGAAACTCTACAAATAAATGGAAAAAAAATCAGGAAGTAAATGTTTTAATTTTATATCGCTTGCCAAACATTTTAAAATTGAAAAATTATTCATGGATCTAATTTTTCATTTAAGGATAAAATAAAAAAATAACCTCAGGGGTAAAACAATCAAGAAAAAAATTTTTCTTCGTAAAACTCGAAACACGTCAACTTTAATTTCTTATTTTCTTGATGGTAGTGCAATTTTCAACCAAATCTAGCCGATTTGATCAATTTTATATTGAAAAAATAGCGAAAAATTGCACATTTACCCCTAAAAAAACAGGGGTTGACACCCTTCGGGGTAAAAGTTGTGCCTACAGTAGCATCTTTTTATAATAAAGAATTTAGCGTTGGTTTTATTTAAAAACTCCAAATAGTTTTTGAGATATTAGAAAAAACCTGTTTTTAGAGGTAAACTTCGAGGGTGATTTTCACCCCTTAAATCGACGAGTTAGCCCGTAAGAAAAAACACGTGTCTAATATTTTCTCTAGTACTACAAAATAACACAAAATGATCAGAATCGGTGAGGTACACCTGGGGACCCTTCCTTGTTAGAATCGCGCCTAGCGCATAATCGCTGCTATCCGTCGTTACAATAAACGGCTGCGCAAATCGAAAGCCTTGAGGATCAGTTTGCTAGATAACAGCCGCTTGAGCTCGTCGAACACGGTCTGTTCCGTTTCGCCCAATTTAAACTTCCTCGTGTCCGTTGGCACTGGATAATCGGCCATGGCGCGTATTTTGTACCCGCCATCTACAATATGGCCCAGCACGTGTGCCTACTTCCTAAGGAACTGATATTTCCGCGGTTCAACTGTCATGTTTGCTTCTAACAGTCTTATTAATACGCGACGTAACCGTACCATATGCTGGTCCTACGTTTCACTGAACGCCATCAGATCGTCTAAATATATTTCTACCTAGTCCCCCTGCAGTCTGGCCATAGCTAAGGACATAGCCCTTGTAAAAGTAATAGTGGCCTCTTTTAGGCCCATGGCCATCCTATTGAACTGCAGAAGTTGGTTCCCGTGATTTCCGTCGGGCGCGGAGAAGATCGTCAGGTGAGCTGAATCCGGGCTCATCTTAATCTGATGGTATCCCTGTTTGAGATCCATAACCGTAATGAAATTAGCGGCGGCTAGATATTCTAGTATATCACTAGTGAACGGGAGAGGGTAACAGCTGCCCTCTGTCTCCTCGTTAAGGCCTCGAAAATCAGTTACTAAACGATATCTTTTATTCCCCTGCGCGTCCGGTTTTTCGGCACGATCCTTAGGGATGAGGAATAATTCGAGTTGGATTCGACCACTATGTTTTGTTCTCGTAATTTATTGACCTCCCGGATCATATGCTCCTTAATGGCGAGTGGAAATCTAAACCTATGGTTTCTGATCTGTTTATTGCACTTGAGCACGATTTTATGCTTAATAAAGTGGGTTGCTGGGAGAGGCTCGCCCTCGAGGCCGAATACTCCGGCGTATTCGTGAATTATTTCCCGAATTTCCTTAATTTCTTCTGCGTTGCAACCACTCAAATCGGCGAGTTCCAATATATAATGGAATCCAATATATTTGTCCGATCACACCTAGCCTTATCGTCGGCCCTAAGCCTGTTATTTAGAGTCCGCACCTTATTGTTAGTGTACTTTCCCTGTGTAACGCTCGCATCAACATACGGCGTACCGAGGCTGTAGAGTCAGCACTTTCCTCCGATGAGCCGTCCCCTTCAGCTTCGAACAGCGTACTTTCTCCGACAGATTCGCATTCTATAAGCTCGTCTACCGGGCTAGCGATATTTACCGCTGCTTCACTGACGTTTATACATTCGGCATAAATTCCACCATTAATTTTTTCTGCCACAAAATTTCCTAATAGTAAGTCGGATGTAAATTTGTTAACGGCACCCATCCCATGTCTACATCAACATTGCCAACGCGCGCGCTAATCAACATTTTCACCCTAGGTGGAATCGTTATATGCTCTTCGGACTCGAATGGCAGGACTCTGTCGCCTAGCTTCAGACTGGCTGGCTGCATCCACGCATCTATCGTGCGCGTGCATGATATTCCCGCCAATAATACCATAGTTCTCTATAGGAATATCGTTGGGTACAACCTGGATATCGCACTGCAGCCCTTGTAGCTGTATGACATCATGTCCGATCATAAACGAAACACCCGGGGTGACTCCTTGTATCCTTATAATTTTTTGTTGATCGATTGGATAGCCGGGGGCTAATTGGCCAATTTGTATAACTGAAACGTCCGCGCCAGAATTCACGTAAAATTTGCGCGACCTGTGTAGCATTTGTGGGCAACTCACGGATACGATTGACGGTTGCCTTCCTGATGTTAGAAATCTGATTTTTCGTGAGGATTTTGCTGACTCTACGCCTTCCTTCTAACGCTCGGCGCTTGGGGAGCGCGACGAGCGTCCGTCTAGTTTAAACTCTCGTTTGTATTTTTAAAGTCCTCGCCGCGATTATTGTCGCGGTCATTGCTACCGTTGCTTTTATTATTCCACCTATTGTCTTTTTGATTGCGAATATTATTTCTGCAGCGGTAACCGTTGCCGTTGTAGCCTCTGTTGTTATTATTATTGCCGCCGTTCGCGCCCTTGTCGCCCTGCGCATTACCGTGACTATTATCATTTGACGCTGTCCCGGCTTTCTCCTTGTTATTACGGGTCGGTTTCACGATTACTTTTCTGGCATCGTGTCTGATTAAAATGCGGCAATCTTCTAACGCATGGCCCGGAATGTCGCAGTACGTGCAATGGGCTTTATTTGGCATAGCGTTGCCCTGTGCACTGTCGGGATTCCCGGGTCACTTCGGTGCCCATTGCTACGCTTGCTGTTGTGGGCATCACGCTCACGCCCGTGCCGTTGAGTGCGCGTTCTTTCGGGGTTCAATCGGTGCGAGATATATTGGCCTGTATCTAGCCCGTGGATCGACACTGATAGAACAGATTCCGCATCGTCGCTTGAATCGACGCTTGTTACGCTTTTTGCGCTATCGCTAAACCTACTACTTGAAGCGCTACTCCAGCATGAACTCCACCTCTCCTCTGATTCTGACCTTAATCCTGCGCTTACCGCGCCGTCAGACACGTCATCCGAACCGACTTCTGACTCTGAGTATCGCCAGGGTCGCTGCACCGCGAACTTCTCTTTGCGGCTATATGCATGATTATTTGACGACCGGCGGCGGCTCGAACTTGACCTGTGCTTCTGGCGGTCGCGAGCTACCGGGCTCTGCTTTAGTTTTGTTACGTGCAAGTACGCGTTTTCTTTATGGGGTTTGCTAGAAACTCGGGGGGCGCACGCTAATGATCGCTCGCGTGATGCGTTTTTTCTACTACAGCGCTCGTCGCTTTTCATATTTCGTTGATACGCGGCCTTCGGCACCCGATACGTAGACAACTTTTTTCAATAATATTTTTTTGTAAAACACCACTTTCATCTGAAAATTGTATGTGTTTGAAGCATATCTATTTGTATAAAAGTGCCCTTCGAAACCCAAATCTTAAGTAAGTCTGCTGTAGCTGAAAAATGGAAATTCTGAATTTTGGCCTTCGAAGAAATGTCATACCTGATAATATGGCACATATAAACATGGTTTTATGTTTCTTGCATTATACCTGAATATATTTAATAGTTTAATTCATTTTTCAAAAAATTTGGGAAAATATAAACAAAAAATTGAATTTTTCATTTTTTGACTATTTAAGGTGTATCCGTCCCCTTAAGTACAACAATAGAAGAATATGTTATAAGATAATAGGTTACATAAAGTTATCTTCAGCAATCAGTGCAATATACTATACTACGCCGCAAATATCTCAGAACATATTATTTATATGCAACTCTAATGGTAAAAGAGTGAGAGAGTTGTCCGCTAAGCGTCTGCCTTTTACGAAACGAATCGCAGTTGCAGAGAGTCGAACGCACGAAGTGAGTGTCACGTACGGCGTTAGCGACAATAAACGTGGATCTCACGATTTATAATTTAGATAAGTTTTATATTGATTTTTGAACTATCTTTGGTAAATTATGCTGCCACCAGTCGCTTAACGTGCGACGACCGAAAAGTAATATGAGATATAACGCGTTGGCCACTTTATTAGTGATACGAGATGTTCGGAATTGCTTCTATCCTCCCCAGGGAGTATTCAATTCGGATAAATCGGGAATGGTGTATCAAAGAACATTTCTTAGTTTGAAACTTATAACTTTTCTTGCACCTTCGGTTTTTACACGATGAACGTTATAAGAAAAATACTGATACACTATACTTAAAACGACGACTTTTAGTCAACTTATCAATTCTAGATTTAACAAATAACTGAGCTAATTAGCATATCTTGCTCTACTCTAGTATGTAGTCTTTACTCTAGAAGACTTGGTACTGAACTAGCTGGTCGCTGGTCAATTCGTGGCGCTTATATTTCTACCGGGCGCATCTTTGATTATGCGAATTCACGTATCCTATTGTTTTACCGAAAAGCGGGAATATTGATTCTAGACCACATAGGTCACGCGTGTCACGGGGTACAAGCATGTTTTCCCGTATGCCTATGAACTTAGATTTCTAAGCATGACTCAGAGAAAGAGCGCGGAGAAAAAAATATTCAAACAACTTTCCCGCTGGATAAAATAAAAAGTAAAAAAAATTCTAAACCGCTGATCCTCACACTTCCCAGGCCAGATTTCGCTGTCGGCCCGACAGTGATATAAAGTCTTCGAGTGCTGAGATTTTATACTTGGCACTCGGTGAGCCTTACAGCCTCCTTTGTCTTAGGATCAAATTTTTTTTTCGAAATTTCGTAGCATGCATTTCCTTGTCGTATGTGTTTGTATATGTGATGCGTTTTTCGTTTGTTGGACCTCGGGTTATGCGGGGCCGAAGCCTCCGGCTTAGTTTGGGAAAATTCTTCGTAGTGAAACCATAGCAGCCTTGAGTCTCGTACATGCTGACGTTTTTAATGTAATCGTTTAGTTGGCTAATTTGTATATAACTGATCGGGTCTGGCTCCTTGATGGTGAAAGTGTGGAGTTGACGCGAGGCATGGCGTCCGTGTAGTGCAATTTGAATGTTCTGATGGCCGACCAACCGGCTCTAGTGGAGTTTTTATTGATCAACCTCAACATCCAGGAACCCGAGTTAGTGTGGATGCACTGTCTTGAAGTAGACGAGCTGTGGGATCAGGCCATCAGCCTGGAGATCTATTTGAATGGCCATAGAAAAAAATACAGTTGAGAAAATAAAAAATATCTCTTTTTCCCGAATCCAGAATCCAAAAATATATATGCATGTCAAATTTTATTGATATTGGCGGAGCAGTTCCAAAAATATTACGGTATACATACACACACACATCTATACGGACATTTTCTAAAAACACTTGATTTGAACTTTTAACACACCAAAAAGTATTTTCTAGAAGTTTTGAAGAAACTCTAAATTTTACTATTACAAAGCTTTCTATAGGTGGAAGCAAAATATATATATTTTTTTAATATATATTCTTGTTGTTGTTTCTAGTATAACTATAAGTGTAATGTAAATAGTTCAAATATACAATTCTTAAAATTTTTCAAAAAATACCCATTACCTTAAGTAATTTATTTACCTATAATTCCTTTAGTTTTAATTATTAATTTTCATAATCCTAGCAATAATTCATTAATGTATTTGTTAAACCTGAAAATTCCCATTTTTTCCAAATGAAGCTATAATGTATAGTTGTATACTTTGATATGATATAAATATTAATGAGTATACAAGTTTGTTCTAACTTTTATTGTTGTATGTGATATGTGATCTTAGAGTATGTAACTTTACATTGTACATTGCAACGAAGTTTCTTTCTCGAATGCTAATGTTCCCTAACTATATCGTATTTAATTTTAACAATTTTTATTTAGTAATAAAATTATTTTCAGCTCGTTTGGCTTTTATTTGCACACCTGTGGATAGTGTACACCTTGAAGTTTTCTCCAATGAGTACTTAAGTTCAGTCGATGTATGAGAGTGCGTCGTACCCGGTTTTCATTAGGTTGTTGGTTGCTGAAATATAAGTTGCGCTCTCTGGAGAGAGAGTCAGTATGGTATGTTTCGTCCAGTTATGAGTAACCATTGGATTTTATACTTGCAGCTAATTCGAAACTTTTTTTGCGACGTTGCTGGTATTGTTCGAGAGTTAAGAGAATGAGGCTGTAAAACCTGTGGCAGTAATGAACAGACTAATGTCCGTGGTGTAGTCGCACTATACTGCATAAATCGTATGGCGAGCTCGATAAATCAGGAAGCGCGCGGCGTCGTTCAAGGGAGGAAGGAATTTTTTTTTATTTCAAAGTTGATGTTGGTTTCAACTAAGGGGATTTTGGAAGTTTAAGGATACGGAAATGATTCATAAGAAAGATACTTTAATTTGTTGGTAAAGTTTCTTTCCTTCATGCAGTTTAGAAAAAAAAAGATTAAATTTTGTCAACTGGATATTTCGACAGCGCCACCACCTTTAAATATTTTGTTATTGGTTTTTGTGTGTGTATGTTGATCTTAACTGTGTGTACGCTCTATATTTCTTTCTTAAGTTTTTCAAGTAAATTTTTTTTTTCATATAGCACTTCCCAGGCTAGAGATTTCTACGGCCCGGAGAAACCACGCGTGTACACATTCAGACCCAACTTACTTTTCTCCGAGCGTATTATCTTCCTCGGTTGGTTTGCATGAGTTCAATTAAAAAAACGTTGTTGCGCTTCAGGCTGGCAATATGATTACTTCCCCCTATATTTTAGCTCGTACGTCATATAGGCCTCTATGCACGCGGCGCATTAATCCGCCGGTTTTATCTGTAGAATATATTTATTGCACTTAAAAGGAAAGGTACCCAACCCGAACTCACCGATTTTGATGATTTTCATATATGTTGTAGAACATAAAAAAATAAGAGACACGTATTTTTTTTTATCGGCTAATTTTCACTTTTAAGGGGTAAAAACCTCCCCTAAAGTTAACCCCCAAAAAGCGTTTTTTTTAAATATCTCGGCTTAAAATTAATATTTTTCAATGAAACAA